>NW_019059813.1:1353842-1386390 GCF_000696155.1 Zootermopsis nevadensis
GTAGCCTGCCCCGAGCCAATGGGAGCAGGTCTGGGAGTGGACCAATGGTAGCACGTGGGCGAGAGTGGGAGAGGGAGAGAGAGAAAGGTGAGTTTAGTTGTATGGATAAGGGCCCTGAAAGGGGCCGAGTTAGTGGTCTGCGGCGCACTCTTGCTCGTTCTCGGAGTCCTCGGAGTGTGTGGATAAGAGGCTTCCAGGACCGGCTCACCATATATAACTTAAAGGTACATCCTATGAAATTACAATACAATTAACATACAAATGGTTACTTGGGATTGTGAGATATGAAGTTTGAACAATCATATAACCTGGATATCAAGTTAGTATGTGTACTTAACAATCAGTTAAGAGGAAACACTAAACTTAAAATACTCTATATCATAATAAGTCATAATAACCTTTTGTATAAAACTCAATGTGATTACCATTTGTGAACATTCTGGTTAAGGAGTCAAAGTTGTAAGGTAACAAAGTCCTCTAGCACAGCTAACACTCATGAGATTGTGCATTTAAATGTTGTTTACCAACATGAATTTTAAAACCTATTTGTGTGTCAAATATCTTTACACAATCATTGCACTGAAAATGGATTTTCTTTGTAAGATTTTAATTAACACTATCAATATTTAGGCTGGAACTGAATGGTGGGAAAATCTCTGTAGTGCCAAGAGAATCTGCATGATTCTTACTGAAATGAAGTGTAAGAGCCTCTTCACTGCCAACTGTCCTATTTCAAACATTGCATGATATGCCAGAAGGCTCTTCTTCGCAGTTTATCTCACCATTTAAGACTCTATTAACACTATCAATATTTTGGCTGGATCTGAATGGTGGGAAAATCTCTGTGGTGCGAAGAGAATCTGCATGGTTCTCACTGAAATGAAGTGTAAGAGCTTCTTTACTGCCAAATATCCTATTGCAAACATTGCATGAAATGCCAGAAGGCTCTTCTTCGCCGTTTATCTCACCATTAAAGACTCCATTAACACTATCAATATTTTGGCTGGATCTGAATGGGGGGAAAATCTCTTTGGTGCGAAGAGAATCTGCATGGTTCTCACTGAAATGAAGTGTAAGAGCTTCTTTACTGCCAAATATCCTATTGCAAACATTGCATGAAATGCCAGAAGGCTCTTCTTCGCCGTTTATCTCACCATTAAAGACTCCATTAACACTATCAATATTTTGGCTGGATCTGAATGGGGGGAAAATCTCTTTGGTGCGAAGAGAATCTGCATGGTTCTCACTGAAATGAAGTGTAAGAGCTTCTTTACTGCCAAATATCCTATTGCAAACATTGCATGAAATGCCAGAAGGCTCTTCTTCGCCGTTTATCTCACCATTAAAGACTCCATTAACACTATCAATATTTTGGCTGGATCTGAATGGGGGGAAAATCTCTTTGGTGCGAAGAGAATCTGCATGGTTCTCACTGAAATGAAGTGTAAGAGCTTCTTTACTGCCAAATATCCTATTGCAAACATTGCATGAAATGCCAGAAGGCTCTTCTTCGCCGTTTATCTCACCATTAAAGACTCCATTAACACTATCAATATTTTGGCTGGATCTGAATGGGGGGAAAATCTCTTTGGTGCGAAGAGAATCTGCATGGTTCTCACTGAAATGAAGTGTAAGAGCCTCTTCACTGCCAACTATCCTATTGCAAACACTGCATGATATGCCAGAAGGCTCTTCTTTGCAGTTTATCTCACCATTTAAGACTCCATTAACACTATCAATATTTTGGCTGGATCTGAATGGTGGGAAAATCTCTTTGGTGCGAAGAGAATCTGCATGATTCTTACTGAAATGAAGCGTAAGAGCTTCTTTACTGCCAAATGTCCTATTGCAAACATTGCATGAAATGTCAGAAGGCTCTTCAGAGTTGATCTCACCATGAAAGACTCCAACACTTCTATGTAAGAGTTTTTTCCTGTGGTTCCTTGTGGTATGAATTTTGAGACCCTTTTCATTATTAAATATACTGCTGCAGAATAAACATTCAAATGGACCATTTTCTCTTCTAGATGACACACTTATGTTCACAGGGTTAACTGGGCTGCTATCAGAAGACCTATACATTTTTACACTTGCGTGCATTTTCTTACAGTGCAGCCTTTGACCCTTCTGAGATGGAAATGATCTGTCACATGAAGAACATTCATATAATCGTTTTTTTGTACCATTAATGCAATTTAATTTTCTGTCTTGATGAGTAAGAGGCATTTCATTATTCACTGTATCTTCAGTACGTCTTTCTGGATGGTTCCTTGTACGATGAATAGCTAGACCTCTCAAACTTGAAAATGTTCTGTTGCAGATGGAACACAGAAAATTACCTGTTTCACTACTACCCTTAGTACATACAATAGAATTTTCTCTGACAGAATTCTCATTTATATGATAATCTTTGTGATATTTTTTCTTATGAATCTTCAATCCTCTCTCAGACAGAAAGACCTTGTTACAACATTCAAAAGTCTTGCTGAGCTGCAAAGTTTCCCCAATTATTTGTTTCTGCATTGCAGAGTCATAACTATGGTGTACAGTGTAATGAATTTTAAAACCTTTTGCATCATTAAATCTTATATCACACAGAATACATAAAAGAGGGTCTTCAGGATAACTGACATTTTGAGTATCAAATTGCAAATTATTGTTGGCATTTTGTGGAGTATAGTCATCTGTTCCTGCTTTGTCATCAGTTATAGAAGAAAGATCTTTGTGGCTTCTTAAATGATGATGAATATAACAAAGCTCTGAAAAGAAACCTCTGTCACACACAGGGCATTTATAAATGTCAATGCTGTTCTCTTCAGCCTGCTGTGCAACATTTTCTGGTATCATGTGTTGTTGTTTTGTGCAATGAAATCTGAAACTTCTAACTCTACTGTACTTTTTATTACAAACCTTACATTCATAATAGAATGATGGACCATTACCCACAGTTTTTTGTGATGAAATGGCTCCATCAGAAATGCTTCCTTTGTGTATTTTAGAACAATGTATCAGTAATCCTCTTTTACTGTTAAAGCTTTTGTCACATATGTGACACTGGTTGTCTGTTTTGACATTACCACTGTCACTAATTGCATCTACAAATACATTCTCTGTACTTTTTTCAGAATAATTAGTTTTGTGGAATTTGTCATTATGAACCAGTAAATTACTTTCACTATTGAAGCTCCTACAGCAGTCTGGACAGTTATGCTTCGGTTCTTGAACTTTACTGGCTTTGCCATAATATTGTACTGTCCTATCTGCTACTTTGCTTAACTGTCCTTGAAGAATGTCAACTGCAAGTGACTGGGAGTCATCATCCCTATGAAATCTCCTTTGATGTGTTCTTAAACTAGGTACATTTTTCAGTTTCTGCTGACACACATTACATGTCACATCCGTTTCCATGAGGTTATGTCCATTAACTTCAGCAGTATCAGGTATCTCAGTATTGATAATAACTGTTGTCTGCTTTGTTAGTTTATGAGCTTTAAACTTATGCATTCTCAAACCTTTTGCATTCCCAAAAATCATTTTACATACAGGGCACTGATTTTCCATTTCATGATGGTTTGTAACATTAGCAGTATCAGGTGTCTCAGAATTGTTAATAACTGTTGTCTGCTTTGTTAGTTTATGAGCTTTAAACTTATGCATTCTCAAACCTTTTGCATTCCCAAAAATCATTTTACATACAGGGCACTGATTTTCCATTTCATGATGGTTTGTAACATTAGCAGTATCAGGTGTCTCAGAATTGTTAATAACTGTTGTCTGCTTTGTTAGTTTATGAGCTTTAAACTTATGCATTCTCAAACCTTTTGCATTCCCAAAAATCATTTTACATACAGGGCACTGATTTTCCATTTCATGATAGTTTGTAACAAGCACTGATTGATAACTAGAGTTGTCACCCAAAGCAACTTTGAAAGATGACTCAGAATCAGTATGAAGAATGACTTCTGATTGATAACTAGAGTTGTCACCCAAAGCAACTTTGAATACTGACTGAGAATCAGTATGAAGAATGACTTGGTTCGCTGCTGACTGGGAATCAGTATGACTATAAATTGCACATGATGGATGAACTTTTACATGGCATCTGAAACCATTTTTATTCTTGAAACTTTTCATAGAGACCTTGCATTTCCTACGACCTCTCCCATGACACCGTACATGGTTACTAAGGGAGCTCCATTCTGTAACTGTTCTCTTACAAAATGGACTTTTATGACATCCCTGGTTCATTGGTATTTCATTTGGCAGCACTTGTGCAGAAGTTTTAGACATGTTTGGTATTTCATCACGTGGCTTACTTTTGCAAAAACGTTGATGTGCCCTAAGCCCTCTTAAGGCAGTAAAACTCTTTTTGCAATAAACACACTCTTGTGGCAATTCTAACAAAATGCTACTACTGTAATGAGTTGATGAATCCCCTTCAGAACTTGGAGAGGCATCAGGAACAGAGACATTGGTTGTATGTGTTCGGCTATGCAGCCAAAGGCCCGAGCCTGTGTTGAAAGTGTCACTACACACCAGACACACGTGACGTTCTTCAGAATGAAGTCTACTATGAATCCTCAGACCATGTCCTGTATGAAATGTTTTCTTACAGATGCTACATTCAAAGGGTCTTCCACCACTGTGATATCTTGAACCATGTATCTTCAAACCTCTTTCACTGTTAAATCTCTTGTTACAAATAGAACACTCTAAACCAAGTTCTCCTGTATCTTTACAACGATGACCTCTGAATCGCTGCCAGCTACTGAATCTTCTATTGCAAATCATACACTCATTGTCATATCTTTCTGCATGACTTCTGCCATGAATCTTCACACCATGAAATGTAGTGAATTTCTTAGTACAGAAATCACATTCATACAGATGTTGCTCTGATATAGAAGTTAAAAGAGACCCAGGGGGAGGTACTGATGGAACTGGTTTCTGGTCAATACTTATGTCCATGCCTTCACCAGGGTGCTGCTGGTTGACATTGCTCCTGGTATCAGCAACATTTTGTATAGCTGCATCAACGACCATGCCAGGATCATGTTCTTCTTTGATGAGCAAAGGCTGAAAAAGAAGGAAAGAATAAAAATTCTAAATATGTGTAAAATTACTATGCAAATCAAGAAGCTGTATGATCATATAACAGATAAGTAAAAGCAGAGTAACATTTTTCAGCATTTTACTAACTTATAAAACCGAAGATAAAAGAAATATACTCAAAGTGATTATTTAGCACTTAATTTCCTTGAATAGATTTTAATTATATGTAATTCACAATTAATTTTTAATCCTTTGCAGTCCCTTTTAAATACCACTACGGCTCTCTGCTGGTCTATTTAAACGCCACTAAGCTGTATACATTCAACTACTATTGTGAACTGTTTTTATTTTCTTTTTAACTTGCATAAAATGGAAGACACTTTGCTAAATATGGTGAACATATGTTCTGAGAGCATCGCAGTTCCTCTTGTTTGATTACTGATCATGTGAAATATTTTTCACTGGCTGTACCACTGTCGCTAGTGAGATGTGTAATAAGTGGTGCCTTTCTGCTTCCTGTCGTTCGGTAGAGAATAAAGCAAGTACATGTCGGTAGATATAACTTTGGCGACGTCTAAACATCTCTTATTGCATGCAGATATACGATGTATAAGCATTGGATTTCTTAGTATCAGAGCTATGCTTCCTTTCATGCTGATTGTATTCAGAAGATCAAGACCAAGTTCACCACCATAATAGTGAAACAGAATGCTTATTGTAAACGATGAAGTCACTACACATAAAGAATGCTTGATAAGAAGTCGAATGAATATACATATGTCACTGGTGGATTGCTCTACGGGTAAAAAATAATTTAAAAAATATAATTTCCTACTAGGAAGATGGGATATTTGTTTTATAACTTTATCAGATAAAAAATACTTCTATTCTAAGTAAATATGACAGCTACATACCTAACGGTATTTCTTCACTGTAAGATATGAGGGTGAGTCAAATGAAAACCGTAAAACTGAGATAAAAATTCGAAATATCGAGCCATTGTCCTATAAGTTAGCAGACATGTTACCAATGCTATAAAGAGTATCCTATAGGTGGCAGTATAATGCAGACAAACAGAACGCCATCGCAGTGCCAGTTTGAATATGGCTGCTCCACTAGTTACATGCACGATAGAAGAACAACGTTCTGTAATTCGTTTTTTGATCAGTGAAGGTGTGAAACCGATTGAAGTTCATCGACGGATAAAGGTTCAGTATGGTGATGCATGCTTGTCACAGCAGCAAGTGTACGAGTGGAGTAGGAAATTCAGAAATGGTGTGACATCTGTGGCAGACACTCCTCGCCTGGGTCAGGCGCACAGAGTTGTGACCCCTGAGTCTATTGCAGCAGTTGAAGCCCTAGTGATGAGAATCGCCGAGTGTCAGTGGATGAAATAGCCAAAATTCTTAACATGAGCCACAGATCAGCACACCATGTCATTCATGATGTGCTCCAGTTTCACAAAGTGTCTGCAAGGTGGGTGCCACAGCAGCTGACTCCAGAATTGAACCAACGACGTGTTGACGCCTATGAAGAACTTCTGCGGCGCCTTGAAGCAGAAGGTGATGGCTTCCTTTCGAGAATCGTTACTGGCGATGAAACTTGGGTGCACTACCACCAACCGGAAACAAAGAGAACGAGCAAGGAATGGCATCATTCCTCATCACCAAAACCCAAGAAGTTCCGGACGCAGCCATCTGCAAGGAAGATTATGCTGACTCTCTTTTGGGACGAACGAGGCGTACTCTCGGAGCACTACACGCCTCGGGGGAACACTATCACCAGTGCCTCATATTCAGATCTCTTGAAGAATCATCTTCGACCTGCAGTCAGATCAAAGCGATGTGGACTTTTGACTAGAGGTGTCCTTGCGCAGACAACCACAAGAATTTTTTTCTAGAGGAATCCATACACTTCGTAAACGCTGGAGGGCCTGTACTGAACGAAATGGAGACTGTAGAAAAATGATATAGTTGTGTTAAATTTAAAAAAAAAATTACGGTTTTCATTTGACTCACCCTCGTATATGGCAAAACACTCAGGGTGGAGTCCTGGCTTCCTTGGACACATGTTACAATAAAATGACATTTCTCTCCTGCCTCCTTTCACAATTATAAGGTTCACAAAGTATTACGAGGAAAACGTGGAGAGCTCTAATGCACAGATGAAGGCTTGAATGATATGCTGACACTGTTTGCCAGCCGCAGCTTGACTCCAGATCACGTAAAAAACTCGTAAAACACAGACTCAGTCAGACATAGGACTGAAAAGGGTTAAGATTTTATATCAAGGTTGGAGTCAGAGTCGGTACATTTTTACCAACTCTGACTCCACCCAAAATTGCTTCTGACTCCACAGCCCTGACACAGAGGATTACTTAATGATACATTTGCAGACCACAAGCAAGTTTAGCTGGCACAAAAGATTATGGAAAAGTCATTACAGCTAAAATTGCTCATCATGATAAAGTAAATGGGGAAACAGTTACTATTTTATGCAGCATCTTCCCAATTATGTAACATAAACAAATTGATAATGCCAACAATTTTGCTCACTATAATGAAGTTTTCATAAAAGGTTGTACTCATTCTATCATGGTTACACTGTATACATTATGGAATAGGCCAAGAATGATTTTATTGGCATTCTTATTAATCCTGTTTATTTCTTCCAGTATTTTCCAATTAAATGTTATTCTTGAAGGCAATATATTTTGACATTATGGAAAAATATAAATGATTTTATGACATTACAGAAAAATGGCAATAATGTTAACTCACATCAACTTCCTGAGAAATATCCTCAGTTTGAACTTCGGTTAAAACAGAAGTAGTAAACATATCATCGTTTAATATATTTTCTTCCTTGGTAAATATAACCTAAAACAAAATTCCAAATATTACATCATATTACACCCTGTTGTCTCTTGAGAAAAATGTGTTACTGTATTACATTACAATCTATATAAAACATACAAATGTTTGTCAGACATCCTATTAAGAGCAGAAACTGTGACCAGTAATTCTACTTAAATCTGCTAGCCACTAAACAAATTCCACCTGCCTGAACATATATGCACTGAGGCCTAAAATGTATTCATTACACATCTCTTTTAGCTCAATGATGGTAAGTAGGAGATCCTGGTCAGCATCAATGAAACATTAATTAAATTCCCAGTAATTATTAAACCGAAGATATGTATTGATATAAGTCTTATCAATCAAGTACAACAATCAAAGAAAGTGGCAATATCAAAAACACACTTTAATATACATAAATTCCACTGTGTTTGAAACTTATCTATAGCAATTTCAATGCATTTTAAATTATTTACTTCTGCAGTGAGTGCTAAAATGTATTGTTAAATGTAGAAAATAGACCTCATGTCATCAACTGAAAAAATCACTTTCTAACCTCATCAAATTTTATCTCTTGCTGCTTCATAAAAAAATCTCGTAAGCTGCAGTCAGAAGCTTCAACCATCAATTTGAATTCACAAAATAAATTCACTCGACTGATACAGTCTTCACATACATGGTTGGGCAACCCATCCCCAGCATACATCTGCAACATACACAAACATTCTATGACTTGCCTGTTGAAAAATATTAAGTATGCTATAAAGTGCAGAAGGCCTCACCAAATAACTTGAAATTATTACATTACATAATTGCAGATAATGCATTCACAAACTACATACAGCTAAACTGACTGATATGATGAGTTTCAATTACAGTATGCCAGCCTACAACTAAAAAAACAATCAATTCCCACTCTACATTAATCAGTTTATTAAAGTCATGCCAAAGCAAACAGTTTTCATATTGAAGTTTATAAAAGTCAGGTTTGTATTCCATAACTGTATGAAGGTAAACAGAAAATTAAATTTTTATAACAACATAAATAAAGCAAAGAAAGTTCTGTTCAAAAGTAGTGGTCTATTTAGAAATTATATACTCAAATATAAAATTCAAGGTTTAGTGATATTAGTCAAATTTGACCAATATGATGAAACTGTGAACACAAAATCAAGATATGTAATTTAACTAACTGTGACATTATCACTTGCTGATCTTGCAGCTGGAAAGGAAACAACAAACTTTATTAAAAAGAAGACACAAATACTACACAGCTCCCTACTGCATATCATTTCCAATTAAAAGTTGACAAATGCCAAATATGAAACCAAGTACAAGCAGAATACCAATTTGGAAAACTAATTTAAGAAAAACAAATGGAAACACTAACAATACAGAACTCCCTGCACAAAACACTGGTAAGATATAAAAATAGGCAAGGAGCAGAACTGTAAAACAAACACGATATTGATATTATAAATGCAGAAATACTTTACTTTACATTCTTTACTGATACTTTGTATGTTGTATCCTTTTATTGACTGCAAAACCTCAGTTGGTAGTATGTTTGCCTACAGTGTGTGTGACCTGGGTTTGATACCCAGTTAGTATTTTTATCACCATGTCTATAATGGCTATTGAGGCTATTAAATTTAATTGATCTTTTATTTTGAGCCATGTAGCTTCTATTGAGAAGCTTTGACGTTATAGAGGTGCTTGATCCCTCCATGATTAGGGAAGGTAATGGAGGCAGCAAACACCTTTGAAACATTGGCTAACTTCTACCAGACTATATGGTGCAAAATCCCAGAAGACATGTCATCATATTCACGGCTGTGAGAATGTGAAATCTAGCCATGATCCACCTTAATGACTATGGTGCTGTTGGTAGCTTCATTGACAAATATTTGATCATTCTACTCAAGTAACTTGTCACTCCAAAAAGAAAACAATTAATTCATGTTATGGTTAAAACCGACCTAACCTGTATGCACGGAGACAGATTCTTGATTTTGGCGAGCAGGTCATCATTGCCATCAAAAATTGGCAGCAGAGCGTTTAGTTCTCTAATACATAGACGGCATATATTATTAACGTCAGGATTCAAACCTATTATTTCACTAGTATTCATTGTTTATATATTACGTATACAATTTAAAATTACGGTCAAAACTCAGCCAAACCCAATTAATAAAATCGAACAACCACCACTGTCTCATCCATGCTACCAACTGTCCACATCCCCTACACGGAGCACAACCACAGAGTTTATAACCAAGTCTGAGTTGTGTGTTGTTGGCACAGGTAAAGAATAAGTTATTTTTTGCAGCTGGATAGCATACATTTAGACTGGTTGTTAAAGATGACGGCACATTATGATTGATTTCGACAGTTTTAAATGGCTTTGGCATCGTTTGGACAAGTCTTGGCAGGTTTACAATGATTTCGATCCATTTGGAGAGGTTTTGACATGTTTTAACATTTTATGACAAATTTCTGCCAACGTTATCGTTCTTGTGGAATGCTTCAATGTTACGGTTTTTATTTTCTTTTATTTTTATATCCCTTTGTGTTTTTTAAATTTCACCCCTTTATATTGGACACTTTTAATTGGAACCGGTGAATATCCTATAATTTTACATGTCCACAATACCCTATATCTTGGACACACCTTTATCCTGGAACTTGAACACACCTTTTGTTGTAAGTTTGACAGGTTCATGCACTTAACTTCGATGCTTTTCAGTGAAACTTTTTCAGTTACATATTTTGTTATTTTGAATATCTGACTGATGAATGCCTCCTCTCTGGAGGATTATCTTATGGCCATTGAACCCATCATTTGAATGCATTGCAAGTGTTTAACTATTCTTTTCCTGGAACCCTTAACTGGACTACAGTATTTCAGAAGACGCAGTTTTAACTCCATCAGTAGTGTGCTTGCATTTGAGTTCAGACTGTTCACACATGGTAGGGTCAGGTTGAAATTTAAAAATCAAGTAGCCCTGTCAGGATTTATTCCTATTTATTAAATAATGGAATGCAATTACTTGTTAACCATTGTCTAATGCAAGCATATAATAGTCATAACTGTGCTGCATTACAATGCATGAAGATAGTATTCATGCTTAAGCAAAATTTAAAATGGTGATTGTTTTAATATCAACTACAGAAGCAAACCTGCTAAGAGGAAATGTTCACCATAGCCTGGTAATAGATGTGAGATACAGGTAATATTAAATGTAATAAGCCAGATGTCATGGATGATGTTTCAGTCAAGTTAAATCACTATAAGAATAGGGGTGATGGCACTAAATATTCTCTACCTTTGCTTAAACCATAGGGTGGCCGTTTTCCCCTTAAACATATATGTTTTGTGCAGGGAACAATATGATCATGATAAAGAAAATTGGCACATTGCATTCATAAATACAAAGTTCTTGTGAATAAATATACTGTATATGAAACTGTGATCAGACCAGGGAAGATTAGTCTGGCTGAAGACAGTAAGTTGTTAAAATCACAACAGAGTTTTGCACACATTCTTTAATTTAAATTCATGTTTCATTGCAAAGTCATATAATTCAGAACAGTATAATCATAATAATTTAAATATAATTCCTAAATTAGACATTCTAGTGTTGGAGTATTCAGTGATATCTGAGCCTTAACCTACACTTGTAACAGCCTTTCTGCCCATTCTGTCACATACAGGTGTGGCATCTCAATACTGTGTGAAAAAGAAAACAAAAGGTAACCGTGTCAGTGGGAAAAGTTATTCTAAAAAAATGTACTACTAGTTTTATAGACAATATACATTTTAATTTCAAGTTGCCACATATACAGAGTTCATTTGAACTTAAAAATATGAAAAGATGTTATGGATTACTATTTACAAAGTAAGTAATCTAATGGTATGGCACTTGGAGTACATCCACTTGTCTTCCATCCCAATATAAAATCCATTTGTATTACTAGATACAGTGAGGTTACTGTTTGTACCACATACAGTTAAATCACAATGAACTGTTCTGTTCATTTGCAATTTGCATACATACACAAATATACAAATGAAAGAGCAAACCTTTCTTGTCAGTTTCTGTAATTGTTACAAAATTCCTTAAGGATTGAGTTCTACATGTGCAATACACAATACTTTCAATGTAGGTTCTATCACAGGTACATGCTGACCCTACCCTGCAGAAACAAGTTTTTATTGGCACATTGCTTCAACTTCAAGAATGAAAACATTTGTACGAGTACATGTACTACAGTACATATGATACTTAACCTGAGACAAGCCAAGTACATGCTCTCACAATTTTTACTTAATACGAGGCATTATACATACATTCAGGTATACAAATTTACAGATCCCACCAAAATTTCACTCATTGTGTTCTTTCTGGTCCACCTATAACAACAACATACTACGATCACAGATATGTAATTTTTTCTGATATTTTAGTGATGTTTTGTGTATGTGGTTATTTTCTTCCATTTACTTAATTTTATAGTAAAAATTAATTTATGAAATACTTGTACAAAAGGAAATTTTTTTTATTAACCCATAGAAAGAATACTCGACTGGGGTTTAGAAACTGTCTGTGAAATACAGTTAAGTTCATAATGTAGCAGCTAATAAAATGTAAGTCAAAGACCAATAAAATGTTATGTATATTTAATTGAATGCTTTCTCATCAATTGTAAAAACAAGAAAAGTTTCTGCATGAAAGTATTATTTAAATAGTTATTTTTCATATAAGTCACAGAACCAGTTTAACCTGAACTGCAATATAAAAATAGATTATTATTAATGTGCTGCCATGCAATCTTCAATACTGAACATTAACTAGATATGATTGTTAGAACATACAAAAGAAATTGCACTCTTTATTTAGGGTTATATCTGCATTTTTCACATCTTCAGTTAGACTTAACTATTCCAATCATTTGGAGAGTAGTTTTAAAAACACAAAATGCTTTAGTCTGTGTAACCTAAGGTAGATATTTACTCTGTATTACAACAAATAACATGCACTTCAGCATGTACTGCCAGTCTTTCTGCTGGAAACTTTATTGCCACAAAAGCATGGACATAACAAAATATTGTGGCCTCTGATGGACTTGGGTTTAGTATTGTTTCCATACTCTTGAGCATAAGACACACACTAATGGTCAAAATTCTATTAACCAACATCTACCATAAAATTTAGTGTTTTTTCATGGGAAAAAGTTTGCACAATTCCATTATTAATTTCATTATGCTAGGTTAAAATGCTGCAGAAGGCCATTAGTTCCCTTGGCAGAAATTTTAGTTCTTCAGTGACTCAGTCAAAAATACAAATCATACCACTGACATAATTTCAGGCTTTACTCGTAATTCTTAAATAAGAACTAGGGAAATGGTACACTTTCCATCATTGATCTGTATCTCTGTATACAATTAATAAAATTATTCTTTAGAATGTAACAAGAATTTGATCTTAACTGCAAGTTCATATTTCAAAAGGGAAAAGGCAAATATGAAGAATTAACAAAGTAAATAAAAAATATTGTGATTGTTTCTCTTCATATTGTAGAGATTTGCTGCAAAAAGCAAGTTAAAAATATGAAAAAGGCTTATTTAAAAAGAGAGTAGAGTGCATGAAATTGTTATTTGACTTACGCAGGAGAACAGTATCTATTGATGCATGGATCATCTTGCAACAGTATGTTTTACATTTGTGAAATGCAATTCTAAGTTTAAAAAAAATCCTGAGTATAATTAATATGTATAAAATATTCCTGTGTACTCCATGAACCAATTCTAGTTTATAACTCATTTCTTATATCAAAATAAACACTTCATAAACTTACATTTCATAGTCCTCTTATTATGAAGAATACTTCTGTTCATTGGATCATCTGTAAGTATCTGTTTTCCTCCAGTAATGATGTTAAAGATGATGTCATATCATTTATCACCATGTTTGATGTGGACCCTTGTAAGGGATCTTTATGAGGGGAGGCTTCTGGTCCTGTGCCCAGAGGATGTGTGCTGCTAGACACCATATCACTGCCTGCCCAGGACTGACACTGTCGCACATATTCAAGCGTTCTCTGGTATGTGTCTTGCCTCATCCCTCGCACATTTCCTGTAAGGACTGGCATACTGCCAGAATTCACATTTACCTGAATCCCACTGCCATTATTTGGGGATGACTGGCTGATGTCCCGGCACTGAATTTCTGTCACATTGTTATTCCCAAGGGAATGATATGACATGTTATGAATACTGTGCCCACTATTGGAAGCAGGTCTACTATGTTGTTGATTAGAGGATGAGCCTGGAATGGAAATAAGTCCAGGATTGGTGTTATTGCATGGAGGAGGTTGTGACCGGACAGGACATGGAGGACTTGTGAACTGTTGTGATTGTTGTTGGTATGGTGGTGGAGGCATCTGTTGACTATAGTTGTTCCAACTTGCATGAAGCTGCTGCTGGTAATGTTGATGGTGATGATGTGTGCAGTTTGCACATGGTCCCACCTGTTGCAGTTGCTGCTGGTAGCAACCATTGTACTGAACTGGTTGCTGATTCATATTATCATGGTGCTGCATAGGGGCAGCACCAGGGTAAACTGCACTGCCACGGGACATCTGAGCTGCTTGCATCATCTGCAGATTTTGTTGCCAGCAGTTGCTGGCTTGTTGGGGTGCAGGAGCTCCTGCAGCAGGGCTTGTGAGGGGCTGCTGACTTAGCTGTTGTGGAGTCTGTCCTCCAGCACCATAGCAATTTGCTGGACTTGTTGGTACAGAAGGACCAAGGTACCCAATGCTGGCTTGTGCTGGACTTGGCATTGAATGGCACTGTGTTGAATTATTTCCCAGTGGAATTGTGGGACTTATAAATCCAGGCATGTTTGTCTGGGCAACACTTGGTATAGAACCACTATGTCCTGGGCTGTTCATAACTTGTTGGCATGGGCCTGAACTATTGACTATAGGCACAGAAGATCCATTATAACCCACACCTGGTACTGGCTGACATGACCCAGTGCCATTCATCATAGACTGACACTGATTGTTCATCACAGGCAATGTTACATTACTGTATCCACTGTTTTGTGGTGGGTTGTTTAAGGGTGCAGATTGACCCATCATGGCACTGGGAGGTCCCTGTACTGGGCTGTTGGCTATTGGCATTGCATGGCAATACATAGTATTTCCAGAAGCTGGACTTGCTGGAATGGACTGGCCTGTGAGGCCATTAGAAGTGACTGGGAGAGGATAGTTTGGTACAGATTGATTGTAAGATGCAAGAGGACTTGCTGGATTGTTAGGTGGCATTTGTCGCCCTGGGTAGCTGCCAGGGAAGTTTCCTTGCTGGTAGTTATTGCAGGCTGGTGGTTGGAACACATGGGCAGTGTTGGCTGCATTGGCTAAAGGTTTGCTTAAACTCTCGTCCTTTCCATTATCTACCACCTGTGAAAAACGAAAGCACATTATGTATCTACTCTCTAACAAAAAAGTAATAATCATACCTGTACTGTCTTTGTGGAACTTCCATGTACATTTTATCATATACAAAATATATTCTAATCATGTGATTTATTATGATTCATCTTCAGCATTTTAGTTAATCAGTATGTTAATTCCTTCAGTGTGTCTCATTTTCAGGCAAGTCAATTAAAATGCAGTCATTTTAAAACTGGAAATTCTGATGGTAGAAAATTGTTAGGACTATATTAATGGTCTACACACACACAGTTGATGTTTAAACATAAACAAAAGACTGGAGTTAATAAAAAATAAAGAATGAAAATGTCAGAATTAATAAAAAAAATATAAAATATATTATAAATGAATTAACCTAAAAGTGACAGTTTACTTAATGGAGTGTATAAATGAGGTCAGAGTTTTACTGTGTAACAGTTAAGTTATAGAATGACTACAAGGGTACTCACTTGACTAAGGAAGTGTAACATTTCATCTGGAATCACCAAGTTCTTCTCTACCATCTCTCCCTCAGCCACTTCATCCAGAACCACTTCCTGATTAGGATGATGCTCCTGACCGCGTGCAATTGGAGGCAACACAACACTGTGAGGTCGAGGTGGAGGCGGTGTAGATCTTTCTGACCCTCCTCGACATGGTTCTGACATTCGTCGGCAATCCACTGCACTTGTGGAACTGTTGCTACCAGCTGATGGTTGAAACCAACTTCCAGTACCTGGATTATGATGATTATGATAATGTTGACGCTGTTGCTGCTGATGCTGCTGTAATTGTTGCTGCCGCCGCTGTTGTTGCAGTGACATGTGTTGTGTCTGTACAGTAATTTCCCATAAAATTAGTGTTTAATATAGGTTACTCACAAACAAAATTGTCCTACATAAAATAATACTTGTTTTGCAAAAGGTACTAAATATTTATTCAGTAAATGGAAGACTGGTGATTACAGAGAACAGTTAAACCACATGAACAAAATGAACAACGCCGGGCTCCTAAAAATTGAATTTCTTTACAAACCAAAGAATATAAAAATTTGCAAAAAAACATTCAAAATACAGCTATAAGGTTATAATAAGTTTGACTGTAATATTTGTAGGGCAGTAAAAGATGAAATGGGGAGGAATAAGCATCTCACCTGCAGAACAAGGTTAGAGGTACAATAAAGAGGGTCCTGATGTCCACCAAGAACCCGTGTGTGTAAGCGTTGCAGATGGCTGCTCATGCCAGAAGGCAATAAATGGGATACACTGTGACCCACACTGGTTACTCCTGTGTTGCTGAGCTGACTTGACCGTCTTGAGCTGCCAGGAGAGATTGGGTCGCAGGATGAGCCTACGTGCCCACTTCCAGGTCTTGCACAAGACAATGCTGATGCCTGCAATTTCATTATGAGAAAAATTTGTACACCTTTCTTACAGTTTTTGTTACTGTATCACTGTGTTAATTTTTGTTAATTTAAATACCTTCCTATCAAAGTATTTTTCATAATTTTATTGTATAATTTAGCAGCATATAGTTTAACTGAAGGCCGCAATGGATCACTAAAATATTATACAAGGCGGTACAAGTACAAGTCTACATGGCATCACAATCCACAAGAACACAATTAACAATTTTTATGTTTGTCATATTTCTTGCCTGATACCTCTTCAAAGTGGTAGACATGCTTTATTAACATTTTATTCCATATTTTAATTATGAATATAGTACCTGAGAAGCTTGGCTGCTGCGTCGACTAGAGCCCATTTCTCCTGAGCACATGCTACCATAATAAGTGCTGACTGTGGAGTTGCTGTCCCGCCGAAAAATTGCCTGTTGTGTCTGTCTCTGAGCACTTGTCTGACCTGGAGTCAAGTTAAGTTGCAAGTCTATCAGCTGGGTCTGTGTTACAGTTGCACTACTCTTTGAGCCGTCCATCTTGAGATCGGTGAAATGCTTGGGCAGGTCACCTAGATGAATTCCTCTTCTCACACCTAGCAACATAAAGAAAATTCATCTGAAGGAGGCACAAAACAGAAATATTTATAATTTCCATATTAATCTTACTCTTGCTGTTGAATGTGACATTTTTTAGATGATAATTGTCTGAGAACACTGCATTCTCTACTTAGGCACACTGCTTATTTCAGTAAAGAATAACACTTAAATTTAAAACTTTATAGCCAGTACTTTTACTATGAGATTTTTGAGAATAATAATGTAGATAGGGAAGCCCAAGTATAGTAATCTCTAAAAAAGGACCCAGAAGACAGCCATATTTATTGTTGTTGCAGAAGATAGATATAAACTTTATTGGTCATGCATCATAACCTATACAGGATGAGTCAAAAGTATGTTTACAAACTTTGTGTGCGTGTTCCAGGATCAAAAATAAGAAAAAATGTTCCTATCAACATGGGGTCGCAAATGTTTCATTTTTGAAATAATAGCCAAAAATAAGTTTCAATGTATGCCTTTATTGCCAAGTATATGGACAGGGATGTTCCTTTATAACAGATGATCAAAGGTTGCTCCTCCATTCTCCACGCATGCCCAGGCACAATGTACACAAGCAAGATGTTTACACATTTGATAAAGAATGCATCTTGTGACAACACTGGCAATGAATGCATCACAAATTAGGTCAATAATGACATTCATGTTGGAGAAATGTTTCTACAAATTCCCTAGAAAGCCCCTACACAACAGACTTCTGCAGAACATAGTGATACAATCTCATATGTGCAGAAATCAAATTACATGAGCATGAAGTATGTACTGTGAAGTTTATAATACAGTACTACTCTCAATTAGTGTTGCTTCCATCCTCTTTCTGTGTACTCAAAGGTTTGGTATGACACTGCATTCTGGCAGTTTTGTCTGTATTTGCAGTCAGAGCCTGGAGAAGTATATTACCTGAAATATTTGGTAGTGGAGGTAGTGTTGCAATGACTTTTGTTTGAAGCCTCTTGATCCTCTGTGGGGTGTGCTCTGTTGGTGGTGCTAAGTGGTCTGATCCTCCACCCACAACAGCCCTCACAGAAAGATGGAGATCTGGCAGCTGTGGAGAAAACACATAATTTATCCTACTATAAAATTGCAAATTTTAATTCAACTAAAAGATACTGAACCATAGACATCTCTGTTGACTAACATATCTTTCCAAATTGTGTTACCACCTCATAACAAACTGATATTTGGGGAAATTTTATGGACTTATTTTGCACTGATCTTATAAAGGGTCATACTACAATGAGAAAGGCTGGAAAAAAGAAAATGTAACAAAAAGCTGAGAAGTCGCTTCAGGTTAGCACTTTTAACACTTTGAACTTTGACCTTAAGAACTTGTGTCACAAAATCGTTTTCACCCAGCTTGTAGCTAATCACATTATTTACTAAGCTGTAGTGGTCAAACACTAACAAATTAGATTGTTACGGGGTTCCATCTGAACTTAAATATGTAGAATTTGAGGAATACCAGACTGCACGACACAACAACCCAGAAGACAGCAATCTTGAATACCTGTACACTGTATCTCATACCCACACACTATAAAATATCAAAAGAATTCATACACAACACTGAGAAATGACAAGTGAATAATTCATACTTCACACAAAAATTTAGAAAAATAAGATTTAAGATGAGGCACAGTAAAAGTTCTTTCTGCATAAAAGAGATATGGACACATTTAATAAAATCTATAAGGACTCTCTTATACTTAGCACCATATACATTCTTATCATCTGCTACTTAGCTAGAGGAAATTTGTCATCAAAGTAGTTCCTTTTCATAGACTCAGAATATAATTGAAAAGTAGCAAACAATTCCCCTAAATTTTAGCAGATTTAGGGAATATGGTAACCATAGTGGTAGTCTTGGGTAATGGGCATCATATACAATACCTTAAGTTCTTCACCCTCATCTACCCATTCTTCTCCTGCCTCCACAGCTGCTAGAGCATGATTGGTTGTGCTGACATTGGAGTCACTGACTGGCTCATCCAAACCATTGTTAGCATGCTGAGTGACACTGAGAGGACTGCCTTGTTGAGCAGGTGAACTGGCCTCCTGAGAATTGAGTATATTCATTAGATGAACTGTCACTGATGACAATTTTGCACTTTGTTGTCATAAGGTAATGCAGATTCCACAGTAACCCCTTCAAGTTTGCATTCCTCAATCTTGATACAACATTCAGATCTTTACTTTGAGGCTGTATAAGCCTATTTAAATGAAACCATAGAACATATTTGAAAATACATACACTGATATGGTGTCACATGAGAATAAGCATGAAGTTCCTGTGTTCATATTTTTATCGTAGATAGAATTTTAAATTAAATTATTTACTTGCCAAAGTTATAGGTTATGTTGGAATGGTTTCAATAATATTTATGAAGATTAAGATTGAGAATTGCCAACGTATACTGCACATCTGAAATTATTCTTTTACTAAAACCATCATACATTAATGATCTGGAGACAAAATCTTCATGTGCAATAACTACATCCTATTGGAAACAACCAGTAGCAAGGGAAATTGAAGGTAAGTTTTGTAAAGGCGGTGATGAAGGTTACTGTACATCACATAAACCATCTTCACTAATATTGAAAAGTTTGTATTAAAATGTAGGTGGTTTTATCTTTAGAAAGATATATGCACAGGGACTTTATGCTCGTGGTGTATAAATGGCACCATATGGAGAACTTTCCATCATTTCTCTTTAGTTTAGTAGTCACAAACAAAGAAGCATAACAGATGCTTTCTCTATGTGCAATAGAAATGCAAAGTGCAACAAGTAAAACATGACGTATGAAATTGTTCATAACATAGAATCATGGTATTACGTTTCATTTATAGTCTTTTTGTTCCCTTCTCCTCCTGCCATTCATGACATACAACTGTGCTTATATTATATGCAAGCAATTATAATGTGTTTGCATTGAGACAAATGAAATCTGCCTGGACTTTGAGATATTTATATTTTTCTAATAAAGTACAGGATATAGCTGATCACCTCGGACTTGACGCTTGGACTAGACAAACTGGCGGTCTTGCCACTCATCATCTCCTCACTGTGAGGACTGCTGTCCAGTAAGCCACCAGTTCCACTAGAGCCATCCTCAGTCCCATCACCTGGACCCTTGTGCTTTTTGTTGGCATAAAACTCTGGGCCATGCACAGTTTTTACATGCTTCCTGAGAGAGCTGGGGTCTGTGTACCTCTTTGTGCAACCAGGAGCTTTGCATACATATGGTTTCTGTGAGAAAGAAACAATGAGATACAAAATGACAATCCCAATCCCAAGTGTCCCACAGAAGGAGACAATCTGCAGAAGAATACATGTCATTCTCATATTCATGCATTCTGAATATTAGTCCTAATTAATAACCAAAATAAATATAGCCAATTTTAATATATAAAACAGTTGTGACATACAGTGAATACAAAATGGTGCCACCTGAAGATGATCCTTTGTAGACCAAAACATATAGTGAATGTAGTGAAGGAATAGATATGGAATAAAATAGGGATAGCTGTGTAGATAGATGTTCCTGTGTTTCTGGTTAAACACAAGTCAACTCCAAAAACTAGGCCTATCTTCTTAGGAAAACCTCTTATATTTGTCAGATTAGAACAATGGTCCAACACTAGACACTAAAGCAATATTTTATCAGATTCTAAAATGAGTTAATAGTTCCCTGAAACACTATACACAATATCTCATAATTATCTTACATTCTTTGCACAATATGCACAAAGTAAATGCATAGAGGGCCAATAGTATTTGTCCATCTGTGTATCTCCCTGCATTTTACAACCTAAAACCATAGGATGAATTTTGATAAAATTTTGGTATGGACATTTTACCACTGAAGACCAAAAGAACTCATATATTACAATTTCCTATAATCTGTAATAACACGATGGTCACACAAATTGTTGTTGTAAGTGTATCACTACTGCCACTTAATTTTGGACCCTGAAACAGTGTATAAATAGATCACTGAAAAATCTTCAACACTGGGATTAATGGTGTTGAACCTTTGGGTTCTGCTACCATAGTATTAGTTATCTGCATTGTCCAATATATCATTGCCGTGTTGCAACTTGATGAGTGAAAATCAAAGTGAGGATACAAAAAATAATGAGAAATATACAAGGGATGAGTTGACGAATTGAATCTAGAGTGAGAATTCTGTGGTGTAAGGAATCTATAAAATAAATATACAGACTGCTGATGTGATATATTTTAGAGTTCCACTCTTCATTTCTTCAACAGAAAGACAGTGGAAATGAAACGTAGTTCAATTACATATCATGTTCTAGGAACTTACCTTCTTTATTTTTCATGGAAGACGATCCCATTTACAGCTTGGAAACAGAAGATGAACAAATATCAGAAGTAAAGTTTTAGAGTAAGAAAAGGGAAAATTTATCTTTATTGTTACTCTATTTTTTTTTCACTGTACACAGTAACAATGGAGCATGTACCTCATTTGAGTGGGTGCGATTTTGATGTTTTGCACGATCTGATGCATTGCTGAAAGCCTTACTACAGCCAGGGTATTCACACATGTATGGTTTCTCTCCAGTGTGGGATCGCAGATGTGTTTTGAGATTCTCTAGCCTTGAGTAAGCCTTGTAGCACCCTTCAAACTGAAACACATATTACGCAAGTGCATAATTTACTATACTTACACAATATACAGAAAGGGATATTAGTCATTAGAGACTCTCTTCATGGGAAGTAGACCACCAAAAGAAAAATATTTTGAGTTTTCAGTTGTCAGTCAGGACTCAGAAATATACCTAAACCTGATTTATTTCCTCCCAGTCTCTTGCATCATCCCTCTGACACAATATAAATAAATACATAAAATATTATAACAAAAACATATGATGTTTATGTGGATGTTCTGAACTCAAGTAATAAATAGGAATGATTCAATATTTGTTAATTAAAATAATATATGCCTGTAAATTTGAAAGGATGTTAAAACAGAACAATAAAAATATTATCTAAGTTGTTTTTATGGTATAATTATGCTTATTATTATGTACTACATAATTGTGACCATCTTATTTTCCTAGTTTATGCACAATTCAGAATGAAGATCCTACAAACTGAAAATTAAAACAAAATTATAATCAGAACATTTCAGAATATTAAAGAAATATACATCAAAGTACACCACCTGGTTACTTAATGCTTCACTTATTACATGAGATCCAAAACCATTAGTAGTGATGTATCTGGAGGCCAAGGCACAGATTAAAGTTTGGGCCACCCTACATGATTGCCTCGAATCCCCATACCCTCACACCTCCTCATCCCATCACTCTGGAATCCATATTTGTAGCCATGTAGGACAGGCAAGCACTTCCACATGAGCACATTATAGTTCCCAGACAAGGTAACACCTGTCTGCATTGTTAAAACTACATGAAAGTATTTCAAATTTCTTCACTGCTATTACCAACTGACATAACCTCTCTAACTTACTGTACACTTATGAGGCTTCTCCCCAGTATGGCGCCGCATGTGCACCACAAGCATGTACTGAGCTTTAAATGGCTTCTCATCTCGTGAACAATCCTCCCACCGGCAAACGAATGACTTTTTGTTTGCGTGAATGTGGTCATTGTTGATGTGCTGTGGAAAGACGAGATAAAACAAATGTAACTGTACATTCCATAAATACATTTTTTCTGTGTAAGAAAAAATTTACTGTACTTTATTAAGCTCTGCCCCATGATGACATATATGGAATAAAGGTCCAACTGTGCACTTTTAACCTCAGCCACTTTAACTCTGGTTGAAGCGCTAGTGGTAGACAATGGATATAAGGCTGGAGAACCCGAGAACTGATTTGGACATGACAGTGAAGAGAAAACTTGTATCCCTTCCTTGCCAGAAAATCAAAAACCATTCATTCAGCCTGTTGCCAATCACTATACTGACTGACTTGTCCCAATTAAAATTAATCTTCTTAGAAAATACTAAAATGACATTAGTAATGTAAAACGAATGATTACCTTTACGAGATCATCCTGTGTAGGAAATTCAAGACCACATTCACGCCAATGGCAGTTTGTTTCGATGAAATCTCCAGGTTCATCTTTGAGGGTCTCTCCAGAATCAGCACCACCTGGAGAGCATTTACTGCTACTGCAGTCAGAACCAAGTCCTCCAATCACAGGTCCTGCAACTGTATGTTCAAAATATAAATATATACAGTTAGCAGTATAGTCCAGAACTCTATGTAAGGAATATCTTCTCTTTTCATTTGTCTGTCGATGCTGGCTTTCTGAATAAGTATGTAAAAATAAATGAGTGTGTCGGATACCACAATATCAGACATTTGAATACATATAGCAGCTAAGAACCTTTTCTTTTTGAAGATTTTCTTTTTAAAATAGCTGTACTGAAGTAGTAAAATTTCTTATTCTTTACCTTTAACATATTCTTACTTAATCCTTGCACCTACACGCATTAGAATGCATTAGATTAACCTTATACACACATATTTAATGAACTTCACAAATTTGAGAAGACTTTTTAAAATTTGAGCTCAATATATACTATTCCCAAACAATACCAGTCAATCAGTGCTACCGCATTATTTGAAAACCTCCACAAGTGTATTTGCTCTCATAGAAGGATGGGTGGCATCACTGACAGCAAACATATCATAACATGAAAATATCTATATAGTCGAGACAGGTTAGCAAAGTATCACCTGCCAACAGGATAACCCACTACAAAATGGAAACATCAATGAATAAAATGAAAGAAAAAAGATGTGAACGTACATTAACGCCCACATATCGTGAATATCGGCGCATGAACTACGGACAGTTTACCTGCACTTGTGGGATTAACATTAGCAGCAACAGGTTCCCTCTTTATCCTTGCTTTCTTCTGGTTCAGAGGTCCCCCACCTGCAGCACTTGTGTCTGCCTCCACCACGCTACTAGAGACAGAGGAATCCAGCTTCTTGCACGCGTCTCCCGACAACCGCTGCCACATACAGTAATGTCATGGTTTAGCCTTCATTACAGATAATTATAAATTTACGTAAACTGAGACTGCCTCTACAAAAATAACAAGAATGGAGACAATGATTTTAAGACAGCGATAAATTGATAACTGGTTATAAAATACCATAAAATATAAATATGCATACTTTAGTACATATAGAAAATGTCCATCAGACTTAACTCAAGGCCTAATACTTGATATGAAAAACAAATTTCTTGAATATTTCAGCATTTTCTTTTTACTCTTTTGTTTGTAGATTTGCCTTCTCACATTTTGTGTGTGTGTGTGTGTGTGTGTGTGTGTGTGTGTATCACTGTTTACAAAGAAATCTTTTTTGTTTTATTAGTTCCATTGACAATGTTTCGAGCATGTGCATTACCTTGTAGAAACATCGTTGAAAGTAACCCATGAATAGAAATAATATATAAAAGTACATAAATTAAGAATTCAGTGCTAAAGTGTCACTGATTTGCATTTCCATTATTTGGGCAAATGATTTAAGATACAAAAGATAACAAAGGTATTATGTAACTGAAAATAAATTCTTAGATCCTAGAGGTGTTTGGCTGTCAATATCAACCTAACTAAATATTGATTTCAAACAAATTTAGGATTGTAGGCACTCATTTAAATCAGTTTTGTTAAGCATATACAGTTTTCTCATTCCAAACAGGGTTATACAAAGTTTATTTTTTAAAGCAGGTGTAAGTGAGGTTTCTCTTACCAAACTAAATAAATATTTGTAATTGTTTAACAGCAAACAATATCAACTGAAGATTTCTGTCTTCTGGGTTGTTGCACTGTGTAGTATGGTAGATGTTTACCAACGCGCCCTGATGACGGAAGCAGTATGACCTCTGAAACGTTGGTTAACATCGACCAGACTACACAGTGCAACAAACCAGAAGACAGAAATCTTCATACTCATCGCCCTGATGACGGAGGCAGTATGACCTCAGAAACGTTGGTAAACATCGACCAGACTACACAGCACAACAACCCAGAAGACAGAAATCTTCATACTAAGAATCGCCCTGATGATGGAGGCAGTATGACCTGAGAAACGTTGGTAAACATCTACCATACTACACGGCGCAACAACCCAGAAGACAGGAATCTTCATACTCACTGTTGTGAAAATCTCAAATCATAAATATTAACTGATGTTGTAAGTTAGATCACAACAACGATTCAACTTATAAGTCACCTCTGTTTTTGATATGGAATGTCCTGTGGAAGGCTGCAACGGATGATGAGGTAGAGAGAAGAGCCCTCCTGGAGCCTGTGTTTGTGCTTGAGGATGAGGTGGCAGTGGAGGCAGCAGGCTCCCTGCTGCTGTTCTCAGGAGATGTGCTTGAAGCTGCTGCAGATGGGGTGCCATGCCTGGGTGCATCCCCAGCGCTGGACTGATTGCCCCTAAAAACCAAAATACATTTTAATTTCTCTTTTACTAGTGTAACTTCTCAAATATGCAATAGCAAGAAACAACGATAAAGCTCAATTTTTAACATCGGGATGCTTTTTAAACTGACGCAATTAATTCAGTCTGCAAATCATATTCACCCTTATAGAAATTTAAAAAAAAACATCTAGAAATTACTGATTAAATGTTGATGGAATTGTTTAAAACATGAATATCTATCAAATAACTATTATATACTTCCTTCAGAGGAACACTTTTCACCCATTGCACTCCAAATCAACTACTGTTGTTAGCACAATTAGAACAATTTGTATATTGTTCTTGTGATCTTCTAACACGAGATTCTGTTTATAAATCAATGTCAGTGTGGCATAATGGTAACTTATTAATGTTGTGTACTTGTTATTATTAAAGCACCTTGTAGATCATCTTTACATCTTCACGAATTACCTGCCGAAAGATGACCGTAAGAACCGCTGGCACTGGAGCTTCGAGATCCGTTTACTATCGACACCAGAGAGTTCGGAGAGAAGCGGATCATCGAGTTGATGTCGAATGAGTCCGAATATGGCGACGACGACAGAGCCCTTTTCCGGCTCTGCCTCAAGCTGCTGGGTCGAGGACTTGTCAGCCGGGAACTCGCTGAAAACAGAAAGATCGGCTGGGTTTGACAGAAGTCTTACGAAATTATGACAACTGTAAGGTTAAAGCGGAAACGTACTGAACATTCTCTTGGAAGGACTTAAGATTACAACAAAAACTTTAGTCGCATCAAAATTCGGTCTGAGGGCTACGAAAAGTAAATTTTCTGAAACACCGTTATCAGCGAATACAGGTGCTCATACGCTTAAAAGATAAAAGACTGTAATAAAATGTATGCGTGTATGTTGTTTTATATGGGGGTGTAACTTGGTCTCTCGTCCTAAGGGAAAACTTCAGAATCAACGATGTTTTGAGAACATGTTTGTGAACACAAGGTTATGAAGGATATTAATGCTCTTATGACATATAAATGAAAATAGTCAAATTTATGGAGTCAATCACAATTAGGTCCGAAATTGAAGAAATGAGAAGTCTGAAATTAACAAAGCTGCGGATATGATACGAAGCACATTATATTGGAGCACGCTTCAATTTTGTTTTTCCAATTTACATTTTTAATGCTTAATCACGCTGCAGCTGGTTCATTTCAAAATTTATAAAGTTTTTTAACTAGACATTTAATTGTAGCGCATCCTCGATTTATTCGTTTATTCGCCATCATTTTAACAGAGATGTGCAAACATAACAAATGTCTCAGTATAAAGACTTTCTGCAAATTCTTTTTTCTAACAGCGTGACTATTAACTGCTAAAAGTCGTTGAAAATCTTTTACGTTCCCCAATGCTTGGCCATGCGTTTCATTAAGCATAAAACTCTCGTCGATACACTCAGTGATAATGGGATACAATCACTGAAGCTGATGGATGCACAGATGAAGGACATGTTATATTGATGTTGTACACACCAACATACGAGGCGGACTCGGGCTCAAGTCCCCCTGGGACTTGTTCCTGTCTCATGTCTTCAGTAAATACATTTATATGTTCTTAAGCATATGCGTTGCAACTTCATTTACATTTTGCAATTTTCATTTACGTGATCAGTAGCTTGCGTACTACACATCTTTATTTATATTAAGGAATTAGCAAATAAGTTATGCTCATTGCAAAATCAACAGCATTATTCTTGCCTGCGTATGTTAAAAATGATTAATGCGTGTTTCTGCAAAACTTACAAGTACCTAAGAGTGCTTCTAACAGCTTCAGGCACTGAAGGTGAAGCCAAGCTTTAAAACGTGACGTGTTTGGCTATCGCGTCTACCAACTGATAAAACACGACGTCAAATTTGTACATGCCTTTATTAAAACTCGGTGTTAAAACTTAATTTAGGTGTCGATTAATTATAAAAGCAAACTGACTGTAAAACCTAAACAAACAGTTACTCGTTAATGTGTCCCATAACAAGAAACGTCCCAGATACTGGTACTTCAACGACTTTTTATGTCGTGAAGTGTTTCCGGCAAAAGTTACAGTCACTTAAGTAATGATTATAAGATATATAAAAGGTCGGGTACTGATAAAATTATGAATGGTAGAATGTATTAATATTATTATATTCATTCCAACTAATTTCAGTAATTTTCAAGAAATCTCTCTTATTAAACTAAATCTGAAGGTTTGTGACGATGGTTTGTTTCTAAAACAACGAACTTTCTGGACATCATCCATCGTCTTGATTTTCTGTTGAAACACGACGTTTCGGAGACTAGAATCTCTGTCCTCGGGTATAGCCCTACTCCATTGGGCCCAATCGATAAATCTAGTCCCTATCTCAGGACCTTATTAGCCTTACACAACCCCAGTCGATTTCCGGTTATTTTATAGATATTTCATGAAATAGACTGATCGATACTTACCGTCTATAGAGAAAGGAAACTCTGAACTGCCGATTGTAGAAGCCGGAGGCTGCAGTTCAGTAAGGGCACGTGAACCCAAATAGTCCGGTGGGAGGCCCAAACCTGTGCACAGATATATGAGTCATTATAAAATTCTAGTTATACACTACAAACGCGGTTTATAGCAAAATATTACTTTTATGGCATAAGCGCACAAACTTAATTTGAAATTACGTTAATCTTTTCGACTGCCATCGGGCGTTGCGAGATTCCACATCGAAACGAATGGAGGTACTTTCGTTTCTATTTCATAGATGGCATGATATATCCTGTCTGATGCAATTAGATCTTAGATAAGGCGGTATATATCATAGCGGCGGTTACGGATTTAATTGACAATTTATAACAAATTATTTTGCATAGTGGATTCATTAAAGCCTGTATGTCTTGGTGCATCGTGGCGAGTATTAATTAAGAAGATGGGTGTATTCTGGGTTGTAGCGCCGTGTAGTCTGGTAGAAGTTTACCAACGTTTCAGAGGTCCATCGCTCTGATGATGGAGGCAGCAAGGATCTCTGAAACGTCGGTAAACTTCTACCACGGCGCTACATCCCAGAAGACATTTTCGAATTTCACATTTTACGACTAACCTTAAACAAACTGTGGTGGTGTTAGCATAACATGGTAGCAATAATTTTTCAATCGTCAAACAAGGTAGTAATTTCAGGGTTTATATTAAAAAATTCTGATCACAGATCCTTTAGGAGAGATGCTACTTAGGAGAATACAATTAAAATGGATCTGAAGGGACCATTAAGTGTATGGAAATGGATTGGATGCAGCTGGCTCAGGATATGGTTCAGTGGCGTTCTGTTCTGAACATTGCAATGAAATTTCTGGCAGAGATTCGGAAAAAAGTAGCGAAATTTATTGACCAGCTGAGCGACTGTCACTTTCTCAAGGAGGCCTACCGTGTTGTTAGTTGGAGTTTTATATCATAAAATCACAGACTGCCGGGTTATACATCTGTTCTCTCCACATGATAAATGGTAGATGTACATTTTATTATGACGTCTCTTATCTTCGCACTTGTCGTAATCATTGACACCACATCATTCTAGCAGCTGAACGAAATGATGTGAAGATAAAATCGTACAGAACGTCTTGGAAATCTGTTTGCAGAGTCTCAACTCTGAATAAGGCTATATAATATGAAAGCATCCAGGTTCTTCAGCGTTATAAGAATGTTATAAGTGATATGTGGCAGCAGAACCTAATTTCCATTTTCATGCTTGGATTATGCTGTTTTTGTTGTATGGCCATCACAGAATTAAGCAATGACATTTACTTCTCACTTGCATATATCCCCTCTTTCGGCCAGCACACCCTCGTCGTTTACTTTGAAACGGTGATGTGTTTAATCGGCGCTGAAGATAGCTGTCATTAGTTCTGATTACACCACAGAAACCCCCCCCCCCTCACTCACGATCTTCGTTTGTCTACAAAACCAGGATCCCATGCTCTATGGACCTCCCCTTTCCCCACTTTTCCTTCCTAAACAACGACAACACAGAATAAAGAAACATAGTCATGGAGGTTGCAGCAGTAAGGAAAATCTGTTTTATTTTCAAGAATTATTAAAGCCAGTCTTGCTGCTCTGCATTAAGAGAAACATTACAAATGCATAAGCTTTATTTACACAGTCGTCTCTTTGTTCCGTCGGTAAGTTAATGACAGAACGATCTAAGTCCGATTATTGGCAGAGTCAAGAAAACCCTATTTTGTCTTTTCTTTCATTTCGGTTTTGGTGCCCATCCATTCTTATGTAAGACAGGTAACAGTACTACAATTTATTGCAGCATTACATTTGCGAATTGGATTGGAAGTACATTTACAACATTCATTTTTCAACTAAATTAAATATGAAAACGTCTTCCCTGACATGCGTACCAACACAAAACCGACTGCCTGACATCAGACTTAAGACTTAACACCAAACGCAGACTCCGCCAGAACCTACCATATCCTCGTTTGCATTTCATGATACCACAGTCGCCACCGTCAGAACTTAATTTCAATTTCTCCGCAGAACAAATTATAATAGGAGTTGATAAAATATAAAAAATTATCCGTGAAATTTATACATGGCAACTAAGACATTATCTTATTTCTCCGTAATGGTATTAATTGTGTCGTAAAATGTAATTTTTGGTTGACAGAAAAAAGTATCGACAACGTAAGAGATCTTAAGCTATGGATAGTCCTTGGTTTCGAAAGTTCATTCGTTAGAAACGTCAGGACTTTTTATCCGATACATATTCATAAATACCTTTTCGTTTTTAATACGCATGCTTAATACAATTTTAACAAAATAGAAACATATTCTTTCTCCGTTGATTTCAAATTCACAATCACAGTCACTCTATATCCACCATGCATACAAAAAAACTGAAGGCTCTACATAAACTGCAAAGAAACTGTTAATTTGTGACACTCCATCGCTTCCTCCATGGAGATGATTAAAGGAAAGGAATAATAAAAATAAAATAAAAATTCCCAACTGCTTCACTAGCGAAGTTAAGTCCCTAACCCAACGCAGCAACCAACCAACATTCCTACAGCCAAAACGTGCAACGTCACGGAAACACAGACAGGGGCTTTGCTTGTCGAAACTCAGCCGACCCTGGACCAGCAATCAGATGAATCAGAGAGAGAGAGAGAGAGAGAGAGAGAGAGAGAGAGAGAGAGAGAGAGAGAGAGAGAGAGAGAGAGAGAGAGAGAGAGAGAGAGAGAGAGAGAGAGAGAGAGAGAGAGAGAGAGAGAGAGAGAGAGAGAGAGAGAAGGAGGGGGTGGGGGCTTTTTCTACGCTCGTTGCATAGCAACCATCTCAAGACATTTTAATTATTATTTTGGTTTCCAAAGGGCGACTATGGAGGCGGGTGAATTACGAAAGAAGAAGAAGAACGAGGTTGAATAAAAAGAAAGAGTAAAGGTAGATCGAAGGAAAGGGGAAATTTTAAAACAAACCGTTCATTATCTAGACAGTGTGTTGATGAGCAGCGCAGATAAAGTCATTTTCTACATCACTGACTTACTACTCAGTCTACAAACATCATACTCGAAGCTCCAGGCAGCAATTACGAAGGTTAGACAAACAAAACATCATCTTGAGTGGAGTCTCATTAACTTCTCTCTCTCTTTTTGTCTGCATGATTGAGTTGCTGTAACAAATAAGCGAGATTTAAATGAGAATTTCTGTCAAACCATTGAGTGAGGTTATGTTTTCATTTGGTATTCCGAAACTGGGGGTGAAAGAACCATAGTTGTTTACTATCATATCACGTTCCTTAAATTTATAAACAAATATATTTAAGTGTGTAAGGAGAGGATTATAAGTGAATATTAAACACTCCCTCGTAGATTAATTTACAGTTGCACCCTTTGAAAATTTCGAAAATCGGGACTATTTTAATTGTTTGATTGTGAGGGCAAGTGAGACTTGATATTTACAAACCAATTCAACTGTCGTACGAGTGTGATGTAGGAGGTAGAAGATACCTAAGCTTTTGTCATGAATGCGTTCTTAGACGAGTGTGTGTGTGCGTGGCTGCATGTAAGCCAATATGATTCAGTTTCTGGGCAGTTACATGTCGCAAACAAAGGCTTATTGCTCAAGTTATGGGTCCAGTACAGAGAGTGTGGGTTACTATAGTTCATGCAGACTTCTTATTTGAAGTATTTGCCATGTATAACGGAGCACGTGACAAATATCTATGCAATATATCCGACCTATGTTGATTTAGGGAGATGAAGGCGATATTTCTACAGATCATGTTGATACCTCAGTATCTGCTACTCGCCTGAAAATAAACAGGGTTGCAAACAAAGTAAGCTGTACTAATTTACAAAAGATCACCTAGGAGACCGGCTGACCCGGTTTTATTCAGTCCCTCCACACAAATGCCGGGATAACGACTTAAAATGAGCCACGACTGATTCTTCTCATCCTTTCTAATTAATGCATTCTATTGTTTGATGTGGTATATTCCGAGCTACTGAGAGAGTCGCTGAATAAACCCAAAGTATATACAATAATTAGTTTTTTGAAGATCAAAAAAGAGAACAACAGAAATTGACAGACATGTATGAAAATCGGCAAAACGACTAATAAATGGTAGAAATTGATTATATATTTTAGTCTGCGACCACAAAGTCACCATGCGTCTCCTTCTGACGTTCCAGGCCAACTTT
>NW_019059813.1:1386418-1396580 GCF_000696155.1 Zootermopsis nevadensis
AAGGAAATGAGTTTTCTGAATGAGCTTTCTTGTTTATTTTTATACACTGCAGCAGCACAAGACGACGGGCCCAGCCAGAATAACGCCTGCTTCTCAGCTAAAGGGACTGTATTACCCATTCCACAAACATTTGACCCTTCCCCCAAAATAGTTTTGGCTTAACTTTTTGACTTACCCTCAAAGCTGGGATCTTACTTCGAGTTCATTGGCGTAACACGTTTCTTCAACTAAGAATAAAAATCTTCTCTGGCCTTTTAGAAGAAAGATGACAAGTAAATAAATAAATAAATAAATCAGTCAAAAGTTAAGTTTTTATATTGCCGGGCAGTTGTATGTGAATTTTAGAATGATAGAAATACGACGAACCGTGTGCCCTCATCTTAGGTTCAAATCTTCAAATCCCATTTCGGACGTTTCTCATAATAGTCAATGGCTAATCATTACTATCAGTTACTTTTAACTCGAATTCTGTGTCTTTGTTCTCCAAAGCGATAAAGACCTTACTTTTCTAAGAAGGAGAAGACAGTGTCGCACCAGGCCAATCAGCTTATTCCTATAATATGACGACGCTAAGGTTTAAAGACGTCTATTTGCATACCGATTTGAAGAAGAGATGCAATCCTTAAGACGATCTCAGAATTCAAAACATTCCTTCAACGATTTCAATAAGTCACATTAGAAATGACTGCTCTTTGGAGTACACCGACGGTCTAACGATCCTCCAGCCACGTAAGAAGAAGGCGACATAGAAAAAGACGCATGCACAGACCGGCATTTGTTCAGAGCGTGACGAACATCTAAAACTCTCACGTAAAATGCTAACCCGTCAACGAATCAGATTCCCTCATTATGCTACTTCCTCCATCCTCCGATTGTATTCTTTCTCCTAGGTTCAAATTCTCCTCAGCACTTTTTCTGCTTCACCTTCGATATACGTCCGTCCCTTAGGATGAGAAAGCAGATGTTGCGGCCATAAAAAGCAAAAATAAAATTATGGTTATGTATGTTTTAATAGCTGCATTTTTAGGTAACGAGTCGAGAGGTCTAAAATAATCTGCACCGAATGGTTCAGGAGTTGTGTGACAAACTTTTAAAACAATGGACCAGGGCGTCCATAAAAAGTCTCATAATGCACATGTGCAAGTCTTATATTTGATGATTCTTATGTTAACAGAACGATTTGTTCACTGACAAACGTAATTCTCAGTCTTTTTTTACGTCCTTTATTAGATCCTAGCACTTTTCTTAGCATTCTGTCTCCAAAAAACTTTCGTCTATGGTCTTCTATCAGAAGAAAGCTCTTATAAATATACAGGGAAATAAATTTAGGAAATTTCTATAACGAGGTATGTTATTTAATTTTATGCTGAAGAAACCACTACAAATTTTGATGGCGCATATCCGAAATGTCGTTGTGCCTCGTCAATCAAAACCTCATCAGCTGTCGTCGCTTGCAGTAACCTAAGTCCAAAAATAACGCTCAAATATGCTCGTGCGTCGGTCGGTCGGTCGAGGATCACGACGCCGATAATAAGGAGATCGTGTTTAGATTAGATTTTTGAATCAACCCTCTGACAAAGTCGAAGACCAACCACCGAAACAACACCCATATCATAAGTAAGCAGCTTCAAGTAGGATTTGGGGTTTTCACGGCAGTGAGTCTGAAGATTTTTGTCTTCTGGGTTGTTGCGCTGTGTAGTCTGATAGATGTCCACCAACGTTTCAGAGGTCCATGCTGTCTCCATAATCAGGATAATGAATTAGAATTCGTAAAAACACAATATATATATATCGCCACCGATAGTTTTTTTCAACACGTGTTACGTCTGTCTTAATGTGCAGAACATTGTTCTATTCAAGGCCTCCCTCGCCGTCCACTTGGCAAAAGCTCGCGGTACACCGGTTGATAACCACTGCCTTAGAGCCCCATTTACAAACACGCAAGGCATGAAGCGATTTTGCGGTTGCTGGATACGGTTGTCTTCGAGGAGCGGCATTTCCAGACAACCGCCATACCTTGTGATCAACTAACATACCGACTACACAAACCATTTATTCCCCATTTGTTTTGGAAAAAAACACTAGCAAATGAATAAACAAAAGTATCGGTTACATCTACTTTACCTAGTTTCCAATGCGACCGACAGAGACGCTTTGTACCTCAATCAAAGTCTGACAGACCGGAGGGAGGAAAGCGTGATCGCCGTCCACTTGTGAGCAGGAGGAACTCAAAAAGCGAGCTCTGGAGAATTACAATAGCACGACGAAACTATTTGAGTTCATGTGTCAAGTCTCTACACCGAACTACAATCTCTTCTGCTTCTGCACGACAGATGTCAGATTTGGCTTATATTTAATCACGTACGGCAGAAAATGCATATCTTGCGAATGCGTACGGACTATTTTCAGTGCGCGTAAGAACACACATTAAGTAACAGCTAAGACTGAACACAATTCAGACGTCATGTACAGTAGAATAAAAAAATATATAAAAAGTCTACAAAAGGACTTCTGAGGGACGAAGAACAACGTGAATACTGCCTTTTTCAAGGTACCATTTCATAACTTGCCTGATGGACTACAGAAACAACGCAAACCATCTTCCAGCTCTATTTCACATATCACCATGGAACAAGAGCTTTAATGAGAGACAGTCGCTCATCTGGCCAAATTCTGAGCATTTTATGGAATCCGATAATTGTTTGTCTTGTTCACAAGACAGACAAATCACGTCCACAGCGTTAGAATGTACCTCTTTATTATCCATTTTAATATTATCCTTCCACCTACGCCTACAACGCCCAACCTGTATCTCTTTCAAGTTTGTGGAGAATCGATATGGCGGTACTACACCTTACTACACCTAAACTTGATCGAGATGGGTGATCAATATCATTGTCATAATATAATCAGGATAATGAATTAGAATTCGTAAAAACACAATATATATATATCGCCACCGATAGTTTTTTTCAACACGTGTTACGTCTGTCTTAATGTGCAGAACATTGTTCTATTCAAGGCCTCCCTCGCCGTCCACTTGGCAAAAGCTCGCGGTACACCGGTTGATAACCACTGCCTTAGAGCCCCATTTACAAACACGCAAGGCATGAAGCGATTTTGCGGTTGCTGGATACGGTTGTCTTCGAGGAGCGGCATTTCCAGACAACCGCCATACCTTGTGATCAACTAACATACCGACTACACAAACCATTTATTCCCCATTTGTTTTGGAAAAAAACACTAGCAAATGAATAAACAAAAGTATCGGTTACATCTACTTTACCTAGTTTCCAATGCGACCGACAGAGACGCTTTGTACCTCAATCAAAGTCTGACAGACCGGAGGGAGGAAAGCGTGATCGCCGTCCACTTGTGAGCAGGAGGAACTCAAAAAGCGAGCTCTGGAGAATTACAATAGCACGACGAAACTATTTGAGTTCATGTGTCAAGTCTCTACACCGAACTACAATCTCTTCTGCTTCTGCACGACAGATGTCAGATTTGGCTTATATTTAATCACGTACGGCAGAAAATGCATATCTTGCGAATGCGTACGGACTATTTTCAGTGCGCGTAAGAACACACATTAAGTAACAGCTAAGACTGAACACAATTCAGACGTCATGTACAGTAGAATAAAAAAATATATAAAAAGTCTACAAAAGGACTTCTGAGGGACGAAGAACAACGTGAATACTGCCTTTTTCAAGGTACCATTTCATAACTTGCCTGATGGACTACAGAAACAACGCAAACCATCTTCCAGCTCTATTTCACATATCACCATGGAACAAGAGCTTTAATGAGAGACAGTCGCTCATCTGGCCAAATTCTGAGCATTTTATGGAATCCGATAATTGTTTGTCTTGTTCACAAGACAGACAAATCACGTCCACAGCGTTAGAATGTACCTCTTTATTATCCATTTTAATATTATCCTTCCACCTACGCCTACAACGCCCAACCTGTATCTCTTTCAAGTTTGTGGAGAATCGATATGGCGGTACTACACCTTACTACACCTAAACTTGATCGAGATGGGTGATCAATATCATTGTCATAATATATATTTTGTAGAATTTAACTGTTGTTGTTGTTGTTATTATTATTATTATTAGTTCTGATATTATTTTATGCGACGTAATGTGCAAGATTTCTTACCTGTACATGTCAGTGAGCAGGTAAGTGGTAATTTAAACTATACCTGCACATTTTTTACCTTTAAGTCACTTAACATATTACAAATTAATTTTTTAGTCACACCTGTCTTTCTTCAAATATCGACAGAGACATCATGAAACTAATATAGTTACTGCGTCACGATTTGTGAATTTATTATGACCAAAGCTGAAAGTAACGTGGAATAAACTGGACATTTTATTAATTAACTAGAAAATTGACCATTGAGTACAACTGTAAAAATATAAATTAATGCTTCGAAAAACACACTTTTATTGAAAAGTGTAACAATGCAGCATATAAAAAAATTAAAATAATTACTTGTGTCTAGTTAGCGAAGCGTTAACATCAGTAAATATCTGTTCTGCTGCGTTGTATATAAACACATGTACACAGCAGGCCATGGATGAATGAACAGTCCGTTGTTCAGTGCATCGTTTCCACAAAGCAGCATATAAGTGAAAATTAAGTAATACGATCTCGTGATTAAATGAATAAATTGTCATAAATATTATATTATGAGGCCAAAAATTCCGTAACTGCATTTCCATGCCGACGGTTAAAACAGCACACGCATTCATAAATACGAAGTATCCCAAAAGGCCCAAATCGCCTTAGCAAATAGTCACCAACGAACCTACCAACACTTGCTTACCACACAGATAGTTTATTTAACGCTGTCAGTGGCTCAGGCAGTGAAGCGTAGAGTGACAGAATAGTTTATAGGTTGGGAAAGTGGAAAGAAGCTGTCGTGGTCAAAACCTCAGCCAGAAGACCACTCGCCGGATCGAGATTTGCATGAAGCGGGAGTGCTAACAACTCGGGCGCAAATTTTGGTACATATTTCCATAGGCTAGGCAAAATTCTATAGCCTACTTTGTAACATCCCGCACATCCGGAGATGCTGGAAACTTATCCGGAACACGTGTAACTCTACTTGGTCCTTACGAAACAATGAAAACGAGACGGCCCCTAGACGCTTGAAACAAAACATGTAGTAGAGTAGAATCATATCACTTCCGGATTATCACTTTACACGCTGAATGCGGGTCATGTTCTTCATTCACTACTCTGGCGATAAATGGAGCAGGTTCTAAATCAAGCACATCCTATACGACGCGACGCGTTGACATACGGAGCGGATATAAAACAGGCCACATGAAGAAACAGGTCCATTCGACTGCCCTTTCCTGCGAATGTTTTTCAAAAAAACAGGCGTGCAAATTTTGCACCACGTGTGGCAAGGCTACTTAGTGTTAACCTCCCAACTCATTTTTGGTCTTGGGCGTTGTTTTGTGGCAAACGGTTTTTTTAACTTTACGCCCAACCCCAACCCAATTTGGAGGACGATCCCTTCTTGGCTATGAGACTGCTTGTTGAATATATTCCCATTGAATTGTTGAATCCATTTTCTCCATCCGTAATGTGAGAAGGCGATATATCCAGTGTGACAGGCATTCACGATTTCATTGAATGCTTTATAGACTGTGCGCCACAATTTTCGTGATCATCAGTGTCACTAATTAAGCTCTGGGTCTCCTCTGGCTACACGATTACAATAAACTGCCCATTCCGTATCTGTCGGGCACTTAGTTTAAACACGAGATCAAGAATCACTCTGTCAGGATCCGGTCTTTGGTACTTTTTCAAAATATTTTAGCAATTGTCTTTCACGGTTTTAATTCTCTATTGTCTTCATTATTCTGCCGTTTCCATCCATCTTCTTTAGTTAGTGTTGAATACTCGAATTCGTATAAAATAACAGGAATGGCTATTACTCTATAGATTCATGTTTCTTTAATAGTGTGCGTTTTACAGTTCAGCAATTTACTTTGTGTTATATTAACGCCAGTGTCTTTCATGGCAAGCTGCAGTCTAAATAACTGAAACACGGACTCCAATAAAATCGTTAACGTGGGTCTTTGTATTTTCAAGACGACAGTTCATCTTTCTGCATAACTAGGTATATAAATCTGATATTATGACAGATTTGGGTGTGTTGATCGTATTAGCCCGACTAACACATTTTTAAAACGATAAATAAAATGTCTTGTGAAGATTTCTGTCTTCTGGGTTGCGCTGTGTAGTCTGGTCGATGTTAACTAACGTTTCAGAGGTCATACTGCCTCCGTCATCAGGGCGATGAGTATGAAGATTTCTGTCTGCTGGGTTGCGCTGTGTAGTCTGGTCGATGTTAACTAACGTTTCAGAGGTCATACTGCCTCCGTCATCAGGGCGATGAATCATCGCCCTGATGACGGAGGCATTTCCCATACTACACAGCGCAACCCAGAAGACAGAAATCTTCATACTCACCATTGTGAAAACCTCAAATCTTACATACAAAATGTCTTGTGCCTTGCTTCTGTGATTCTGTGGTATCATTTGCACTGGAGGAAAGGAGAAACGATAAGATAAAATGCATCGTTATCCAGGTAGGCAGCCAGGCGCTCGTTTTAGATGTAAGCCTCTTCTAAATGGCTAACAGCGCTTGGCTGACTGGAGTCGGATCACGATGCAGTCAATGTGATCAATTATGTTGTGTTCCAATGAAAGGAGCGCCACTGAACTACGAAAGTAAGACAGAAACTTTTTAATTTTTCGTTTTTCAAAGTGTTAGCCCAGGGTAACACGGCCAACACGATATCATACGTGCAATCACAAGTTAATTAATTACTGTGCGCTACTGACCGTGGATGGACGCGGCTGGACTAGAATGCTGCTGGAGGGAGGAGTACAGATGCTCCATGTAAGGATTGAGCCTGTACGCGGGGTGAAAGTCGGGGCCCGGGGGATGATGTGGTGGTGGTGGTGGTGGAACAGCTACGCCACCCCCTGTAGCCCCGGCACCCCCGCCAGCTCCTGGGGGCAACACCGCCCCAGCAGCGGCGGCAGCGGCTCGCCGAGACGCCGCCAGAAACTGCAGTTCCGAGAGGCTGGATGCCGAGCCACTGCTTGCCAACCTGTAATAAATCAAAGACGCCTTCTGTGAGGTTGAGGTTACTTCAAGACACAAGTTGCAGGACGCGGGTTTCAGAGCCTCGTCACTGAATAAACAACCACTGGTAAAATTAAGTGGGCTATGTCTAAATACGTCCTTATAATAACGATAGCAGTGCTATTATTGTTATTATTACCATCAGCATTGTTACATACTTCGTACTTGAATGTTTTAATATGTCTATTTCATGTATTGTCTTGTTTTTTATGTTTAATTTTAATTTGCTGTCTGAATTGGCTCGTGTAGATGATCAGTCAGCACGTTGAAATAAATTATTATTATTATTATCCCATCTATTCACCACTTTATGGGGTATGTACTTCCATGTACCCGAGACAGACCTTGTCCCTAAGGTACATAGGGCAACAGCTATTTCCGGAATACATATTGTTTTTAGCAAGTGCCACATGTATTATTATTAATAATAATAATAATAATAATCACTGATGGATATGCCTCTATGGTTGTAAGATCGAGAAAAATATTAGTTAAGTGACATAAATAAAACTGTTTAAAAATAAACAAATGTGGTAAATGTATTCCTCTTACATCAACGTGCTTTTACTAAAAGAAGGCCACGTTTACAGTTTCGCAGTTTAACAAGGATGAATTCGATGCCATATCCCTAGACCGCTGTGGAATCGATAACAGTTTTGCAAGTTAAAAGAACAGAATGCTCATTGGCGTTATAAAGCCAGCCAGTTCTAAGAAATATTATAATGAAATATGAAAAAATAACTATCTGGAGATTTGATCCGTTGCCAGCAAGATATTCTCTGAATGAATTATACAAATCAACTGTGACGTATCCCCATTCATAATCTGTTACTGATGGCTGGAACTGAGATATGACTAAATATTAGTTCAACAAGCTCGCATCTGGCGTCAAGGCAGCCGTGGCAAGTTCTTTGTAGCGAGTTCAAATTTCATTTGACAACACAATTTACTTTCGCGCTCATAACACACAGACACTTTGAGTTTCTACGTGCAGCATCTGGACAAGAGGAAATAACGCAATAATGCCACCATTTCTACTTTTATGCTTTACACGCAGTATTTTTTTAAGTTCTTGTGCTTTGCCTACGAAAACGCTGAAGATGAATACGACCGAATTGTAAAAGGACGTGAGGAGGCTAGTGGGATTAACATAAGATGCGTGCTTTTTGATCTTTGGCTTTCACTAAGATGAAAACTATGTTACATCTGAATCGCTATAAGAAATGCGATACTAAATGTGAAATGAGGACGCATGTTCGGGAACGATTCCAATAGTTTTCATTCAGAAAGAAGCAGAAAAGTAGGAAATCAAAGAGGAAATTTGCATTTTACACAATAATTTATATTTGTGGAAGGGCTTATCCTGAAGATGGCAGTCTTCTGGGTTGCTGCTTGAGAATATACATTTCATTTAGTTACGCCTTATCCATATGTACGTGAGATTGTGACTACGGCTACAAATGGCGAAAGTCAATTACGCACCAATATAGGGAGAAAAATGTAGGAATATTTATCGAATTGTTTGGAAATCGCTTGCTGGTAGAAGGAAAATAAACGCGTATACTGTCTGTATTTTGGGTTTCTGGATTCCGACAAACATACAGAACATATAAAGACAACATTTCTTGTGCGTCTCTTTTCAATCAATATTTCCTATCGGCAGTAATTTGTAGCTCGCCGTCTAAGGTAATGTCCATGATTTACACAGCACATTCATTTGTTCTCCTACCAACAAACTAATGACGTAGGCAAAACACAGTTTGGTCCAGTAAACTGTTCCCAAATACAGACCACCGGAGTGAGCATGTCTTGGACATATTAAGAAAATGGCACCAGCAGGCAATTAAACCAAATCATTCACAGTTCATGTTTATGGTTAGCACAGATAGGCCTGTAGTTGAGAGCAAATAATTTTAATACTACATTTATTTTCAAACAATACAAAATTATGTTTCAAAAAAGATATAGAATTTAATAAGATCTAGGTTGTATCTTACGCAATGTACCAAATCTTTCTGGTTATCGATGAATGAAGTCATATTTCAGATCCGTGTAAAACAGAACAACAAAACAAAACAAAATGTATTTCTTCGGCCAATTATTGGTGTTCGCCGCTCAGTGCCAAATTTAAACTAAACTCGTTCAGTAGTGCGGGAGTTGGATTCGGCGAAGTAGTGAAGTCAAGAGGTTAACAATAAGACACAGATGCTTGCCCATGCGATAAATTTAAGGGCTATATAACCTCGAGATGTGACATCCGTGCTTAATGACTGGGGTCAGTGTATGACAATGCTAAGGAAGTCAATTTTTTCTGGAAAATTTTCAAGAGCTCACTAAAATTGTACATATAACTTGATATATATCGTAGGATTTAAGGTTTTCACGGCGGTGAATCTAAATATTGCTGTCTTTTGATATATGTTATGAAAAAAGTACGATTCACAACAGACGTATGCAAATATAAATAGGTTGCAGGTTATTTATATTAAAAGAAATTGTTGTCATGAATGTCACAAGTTCTTACTCCCTCAGATTTCACGAGTAACATCCCACAAAAGTTATCTTCATATCTGCCGCCATGAGAATCTGAAATTTCACGTTCAGCAATTAATAAACTTCTAAATCTCACGGATTTCACTTATATCAGAAAATATAATTACGGACATTGTTGATATGCATGCAGAAGTCGAAGCAACTGTTCCTCGTGGAACGATTACTCCTACTGTCTCCAGCCACAAAACATCTCCCAGCCAAACACCCCGCCTACGCAAATGTCATTGGCCCCATAACGCCTGACGTCACGTTAGTTGCGGGTCAAATTCTGGCGAACGTGCTAGAACTCTTATGCTATGCACATAATCCTAACTTGTTTTGCTGAAGAGTGATCTCAAAATGCGTGATAAACTGAGGTTTGTTGTAGTTTTCCTCAGTCGCCCTAGGCAAATGTCGGATTGGAACCTAAAATTAGGGCATGACTACACT
>NW_019059813.1:1408719-1480358 GCF_000696155.1 Zootermopsis nevadensis
ACTTCCTGTCTTAAAAGTTTTCTTGACTTTTAAGTTTCTCTTTGCCTCTATTTTATAATCGCGCTAGATGTTCAAAAAGGTTCAGCTTGCAACAAAAGCACCTTTCTTCAAGGCGGTGTTAAGAAAACGTACGTATGTAGCGCCAGTACCAGAAAATTTCTGCTACTCTGCTGTGAACGTTTAAAAAGATCTCATGGCGTATGTGTCAAATGACGGCAACCCAGTAGAACGTTAAAATGAAAACGGATTTTGATTCCAATCCATCCTGTCCTTGCCAATGAAATGAAGGAGATGAGTTGATTCTTCATAGACTGGATAATTTTCCTAGCTTGGTCCTCCACGTATCCCTACATCATCCTGGTTCCTAACCCTCTTAAGGCCAACCCTTATTAAAGGTATTATTCCCTGTTCCTCCGAAATGCTCAAATAAATGGATACAGGCAATTAAAATACAACATGAATTAATAAGACGTCAATTTCAATGTTTTAAATCATTTGTAAATGTGACATTTGAGGTTTTCACGGCAGAGAGCGTGCCGTTGTTGACTTAAGTGCTGGGATAGTATGCTTATCCGAAGCTTTGAAACCTACCTACGTGTCTACAGGTCACCAAAACCCAGAAGAAAAACAAGAACATCTTGTATGAGTTCCGGACAAAAAGATGAAAATTCATTACCGTAACTATGAAACGCGCTAAGCCACTCTCCTTAAAGTATGTGAGTATATTTTTGTGGTTGGGCAGGCAAGTGACTCTCGGATAAGGTTTCTATGGGACGGCAGACCTGCATACGTATGGGATGATTAAAATTGGTATGCCTTCCCCTATTGAGTGAGCTCTACGAGTTAACCAAGAAAGAAACATCTGAAAGCGACCACTCTCTTCACTGAAAGGGGTTCTGCTTAGCATGTTGGCTGTTAAACCCACTTCAAGGTACAAAGTTTCTGATATCGCCCGACATTTATCAACAAAATAATGACAATATAATCTTGTATTATTTCGATTTTCATAAAACCCACAACTTAGCTTCCCCGTTTCATCTGTAGCGTTGTTACTTTCGCCAGCGTAAAGTATTGAGGACAGACAGTTCTTACTTTAAAGTTGATGGAGAAACACTCCACTACCAGGTGGTCAGAGACAGTTACTGCAAAATTTAAACCTCATACCGGTTCTCCTGTATTTGTCTAATTGATTAAAAATAAATGTACAGCGTTACAAATGTTAATCTTGAAATTGGATGAAAACAGAAACAAGCAATCGTTATATCCGTGTACCACTATTTTAAATGTTCAATTCCTCGCAAAGCTGACCTGCAATAGTACCAACTCGCTGGTAGCAGAACCCGCAGGTTCGACACCGACAACACCAAAGCCCGCCACATTACATAGAACTGAAAGAAACTACAGTCATTACATTGCATTTTAAATGCTGGACATTTTCCTTGGTACAGATGAGAAAAAATCCTAGTTAATCGAAAGCTTCATTACAAACATGAACTTGGAAACGAGCAAACTCGATCATAAAATACTTTCAAGCCGCTAAATTATGTCAGTTTTTTAGGAACCTGATCCTTCTTGAACATTTTTATGTTACAGATACATTAAAAAATATCACGAAAGTATTTTATTGCAACCGTTGCAACGTATGCATACACAAAGAAACATATAATTCGGATTTAAAATAAGAGGCTGAACTACAATTTCGCTAACGTTGTTTTCGTGTTGCTTACATTACCGGCATTCAATACGAAAGGAAGGCTTGTGTTATTACGTCCGCGTGTGTGTTCATAGCACGCAAAATTTAAAGGGCTACTCCATCGACACAGCAAAACAATAGTTCACGAGGCTAATTTCAGCAAAATTTTAAAAGTGATCTGCGTAACTAATATTAAAACCGTGGTTCGTTCTACAAGTACAGAGGCTGCCAATGACATCAAGTTGAACGACAAAGGGGAAAACTGCAAAGCTTCCAAGCGTCAATCAAACCCCAGTTGCCTAGTTACCGTAACGAACTCATAAGGGGGGGAGTTAATTTAGTGTTTAAAGTTGTTTCGTTGTGTTTTATAAACACGTTATCACCACAATATAACCTTATAATCCCAGACTAAAATTAAATAGATTAAAATAAAATTTAGCAGATTCTGCTTCTCTGTTCAATAATAAAATCAAAAAGCCTAATGAAATGATAAACTGTAAATCAGTGCTGAAGTAATTGATATGACTAAAACAAACGCAAAATTTGGCATCAATATAAGAAACAGTAAAACAGTCGTTAAAACGTAGAGATGTGACAAACAGTCCATTAAGTTATAATACCTGATACACGAACAAATAATCAATCAGTTCTTACGATTCTGTAAAAACATCTCGGACACTCTTTTGTGTACTCGTCTGAAAATGACACGCTTCATGAAGCAGCGTGAAGTATTCTTAACAGTACAGATATTTCCATTTTTGCTTATTAGTACTCATCAATATATTTGCCCAAGAAGTTAACTTATGACAATATATAAGGGTCTGTTAGGCACATACAACTGTGTACTTTAAATATAAGGTGAGAACAAGTGAAGAAGAGATTAATGATTTATAATCTTCACCGAAATAAATAAAAGGTAAGACGGAGAGGCGGCGTGGTAGAAAGCGCGCACTGGAGAGTTGAGAAATTTCTGCATTTTTTCGTAAAACCTTAAATGGAAGAGACAATTTGGAATATCTAAATGTAAACGGGACGGTATAATAACATTAATTTTGGAATAGGCATGGCGAAGAGTGCTGACTGGATTCATCTGGCTTAGGACAAGGACAAGTGGTCACGTAAATGAACTTCATTAACGTCGGTAAATTTCTTGACTGCCTGAATAACTGTTAGCTTCTCAAGGATTGTGATCCTTGAAGGCAGTTTGATGATTTGTATTAATGTGTAGGTCTATAAGTTCCTAATCCTCATGCCTCCATGGGAAGTAGTTTATTATTAGAACCAGAAAAAAGAGCATTTTTGTGACGACCGAAATTAACACAATGGAAGCTCATAACAACATCCACCGTTGTTATGGCCCAAATAACAACACTAATGAGTCTACACAGAATAATTTGAATGCTCTCTTTCTAATCTGAAAATTATATTCTGCAATCGATGTACAAGAAGAAAATAACACCTGAAAGAACCGAGGAACAATGCGACCATCTTCTTGGAACAGACAGTCTTCTTGGCCTCTCGACCAATGCATGGCTTTCTTTGCAGTTTCAGGCCTATAGCATTTCATTCCGCGTACAGGGTTATTATTATAGAAGTTCTTTCGAATGTGAATCTAAAAACAAAACAGCTTCTTGTACGAATAAAAATTCAGGGCAAAGTGAATACATTTCAAAGTTGGTCATAGTAACGTTATTGCACATTTTACAAAAGTGATTTTATCGCTAAAATAATCAGGATCTGACAATTCTTTTGGCAGTCCTCAAGTAATTTTAGATAAAAATAAGTTTCTTGTTAAATTCTAAACAATGGCAATGCGACCATTATTAACGAATATTTATTGATTAAAATGTACCCTAAATGCAACCGGGGTGGCTGGGAATAACGATGTCGGGTTAACCTGTCCCAAAATTTAGTCCAGAGAACTTCATAGTACGAGGGCCACAAAAGAAGTCTAGAATAAGTGAAGTGTTTTCTATGAACTCGTCCTCCTTTCAGAATTTCAAGATGGTGAAGATGGCTATATGGAACACCTACATGTTAAATCTAGCGGGCTACGGCGCAAAGCTCAATTTTAAGGCAGAGACGGTCAGTGCGTGTCTCCGAAATGACCTTCTCCCGTTACGGGTTTTGCGTAATTCGTCTCAGCCTTTCCGGGAAAGTGTTTTGGTGTAAGCAGAACTCAGAACTGTGATGCCACTAACTCTAAGCTTCCACCAAGTGGAAGAACGCCCACCAACACTTTCAAATCGTAAGCGTGGTTTCTCACTTTATTTGTGCAATAATTTAAACATTGATGGTGTAATATATATATATATAAGTTCAGAGACGTCTGCATTACTGACCCTCGCAAGGTTTACGAAGAGTGTACGAAGGCCTGTATCACTGCTCTGCGTAACATCCCATCACGATTTTCTAACCCATCTGAAAGTTGATCACCGTTTAGTGAGTCAGTTATCAGAAAGTCCAGGGATCAGCTTATGTCGTTTCTATCTTGATTGAAGATTAATGCGGCTTTTACGTAACCTATCGATTAACTGAATAAAACTGTCACTTTCTACGGAATCCTCTTAAGTTCACAGAGGAACTCAATTCCTCAATCATCCGGTAGTCTGGCAAAATGGTGAATTCAGAATCGAAGTGTAACCTACACTAGAATGTTGTACAGTTTAGTATAATTATGCCACAAACAATTCGTCAATGATTAAGTGATTCGGTAACCAGAGAACAAGTTTTTCAGCAAAAGCATGTTTAAAGTACGTTCCCTCAATTACATAATCAGCGCTTTCGCACAGCAAAGCAGTTTTGTGGTAATCGTTGAGATTCTGTGTGTTTTACGATTGAAGACATTGGCTCATTGCTTTCTTTGTCAAAAATTGACAAATGGAATTCATACCTTCAACAAAGAATACGACATGCTGGACAATGTTTTAGCGGCTAAAGATGGGACTTGGGTCTTCGAGTGCGCTCAGAAACATAACATTGAAGTTCCCAAGAAAAACGTCTGGGCTCTCTGGGACAAGGAAGCTCGATGCCAAAGGTCAAAATCACGCCGAATTATTCTATTTGGCATTTAAATATTCAACTATTACAATCGTGGGTTTCGGCATTGTGAAGCCGTGTGGTCGCAATATGTCAATAGCTTCACCGCTGTGAAAGCCTCAGATGCGATTTCTATTATGAATTTGTTCCTCCAAAATAAACGCTCAAGCATTCTACCTTAACATTTTGGAACACACAAAGAGTAGGGACACTGCTAAGACTAGAACAGTGCCCTTCGTGGGTAGTTGGTAATTAAATAAGAAACATGGCAAGTTGTGCTAACAAGTATTGTGTTCGTCACCAGGATAACGTCTTTCCGCGCCCACCAGAGGCAGCTACTGGTATTGTGAACACCTTCATGCAGATCTTTATCTGAGCGTCTCTGCTATTAAACACAACTGGTACTGGTAGAGCTCTATAATTATACTATAACCTGAAACCTATACACAGTAATAAAGAAACTAGACTTATCGGGACGAAATACATACGCTTACGTCTTGTACATTACAAAAGGATAAAAATTCGTTACTCAATACAACATCAAATCGAAAATAAATCATGAAAACATATAGTTGTTCTTGGTGCCTAATTAAACATTACGTTATCGTGTGAAGGACTGGAGGTATTTATTCACGCATCTGTGGCCTCGGCTGTAGATAGATGCGATGGTTAGCTTTACCCCAGAGGAAGGTAAGGACACCGCTGCCCATTCGATACTAGGCAGGGTGGGTCCTGGGGCCAGATTAAATTCTGAGGTCATGAGACAAGTCCTGCGTTTGTGTGAGGGTGGTTCAACAGAAACCCGCTCAGAGTGTGTCAGTCGCGAGTACTGCGCTATGCAATTTCGTGGTTCTATTAGACGTGCAGAATGAGTCGGGTTATTTCCGATGCGAACGCCAGTACAGCTGTTCAAGGGAGTGGCGGTGTTGAAAATATGACGTATCACATTACACATACTTTCAAGCAAGGTCAGTGTGCTGGGCTCAGTTTTTGGGCTCAAGGGGCTCCCAACAAGTGTAACCTCATCGGCCGATTGAGGCCGTGTACGGCAATGGTTGTGTTCAAAAAGAAAGTTGAAAGACTGGCGCAGACGATTGCTCAATAATGCACGCCCTCAAGCAATAAAATACCATCAAGATCAAAAAAGCGCCGTCTGGTGGACATCTACCAGACAACACGGCGTAACATCCCAGAAGACAGCAATCTTCAGACTCGCCGCTGTGAAAACCTCAAATCATACTACTTCTCCATCTATGGGCTACTGAAGCAGACATTGAAGGGACGCCGACTACAATCAGACGCTCAAGTGAAACTGTTAGCGACATTTTATAGCATCAGACGTGGAATTCTTCACGAAAGACATTCAGCTCTTGGTGACTCAGTGGGAGGCATGGCTGATTGTGGATGAGCTCAACAGATGTATAATCGACCCCGGGCGGGATTCTACTGAACCACCCATACATTAATCATGAAACAATTGAAGCTAACGTGATAACTGATTTTTCTATTATCTTTATATTGTGGTTGACCCATGAATTATTTCATTATATTAAGGCATCTTGGGTCTTACGGTGAAAGTATACGCTGTCCCTCTTGATGTTGCCTGGCAACTGTAATACTACAAAACTTCGTAATATGAATGACACGTTACTGTTATAAAAATAACATTATTGGCATTGTATTTAGAAATGTATATATTTTATTCGTTCCAAATATTAATTATCCTCTTGTCTATAGCTCTTGCAAAGGGTAAAATAGTACTTCTATATTTCGTATAAATCACTCGCAGACACACAGAGGTGCGCCTTCCTTTCCAAATTCAAATGCAATTTACCATGTCAAGACAGTAATCCTTTTCGAATTTTTAACCCTAATAAACGAGTTATACAGTAAATCTTATGGCGTCTGCTTGGAATATAATTACATTTTGCTTTGGTGTAAATAACTGAAGGCGGCCGAGCGTTCGTTGCCGTGTTCAAAAGAAACCACCAATGAGCACTGCAACCAGCTAAGTCCAATCCACATTCTCACATCATAATATAAATTTTAATAATCCTCCTATCTACGTCTAGAATTTTCAAGTGATTTATTCCATTCGTCTTTTTGTACTAAACGCCCTAATTTTATTTATGTGCAATCATTTTAGCGTGAAGCTCTAATCAAGTAGGCATGAAGTAAACAAGAGATATAGGATTTTTTACGTAACTACCATCTCGTGCGAATACAATTTAATATAATGGCCTTACAAAATAACCAAAACTTGAGTTCGTTCATCACGCATCACGATTACTCGACAAATAAGGAAGACTGTCAGCGCTTATGAGGGACGCAGAATTAGCAATGACAACACGTTTAATTAAAACACTCTAATACACGATAAACGCATTACCCTCTCCCTTTATTTGACAATTTTCTTGTACTACAATTACCACTTTTATCTTAATAACACAAGAGCTCATTTTATAAAAATATACCGTAATATAATGCTTCATAAACTAAAACACAATGATTAGTTTAGAGATCAAATTACAGTCTTATTCAGCACTTTGAGGTAACATTTTGAAGATAAAATTCAGCGAAACCAGTGTTCATGTTTTGATGTACCTCTCCTGTAGTCAAGTATTGTAGTTATACGATTTAGAATAAAATCTCCACAAAATCCACAATAATAAGCTGAACAACATACCTGATCTTTCCAAATACAAGACATTTAAGCACACGACTAGCTGTAGTAGGCCACATATAAGTTGAAAGTATAAAATATGCGCAACTATTTATAAGCCTACTGCCTGTAGCACTAGGCTTATTCAGTTATATTATTCAAAGTAAACCAACCGCTTCAGAGAACTATAATCTTGTAACAAACAAATCAGATATTTATCCACCTGTATCATTATATTCCGCCGAAGTGGTCACTAATTAATTTATTCCTGCCCATGGAATTATTCATATTTTTTACGAAGTAGCTATAGGACGAAACTATATACATCAATGTGCTTTATATATGCAGACCGATGTAGGATGTTCTTTAAGTTACAATACCTCATGCACGGTATGTACCAACTATATTAATTCAATTACTACAATAAATACGAAAATAATAAATGCTTAAAATATGGACAAGATTAGCTTTCTATCGCGTTATTCACTTTATTTATTACGGCGTAGTCTTGTACAGCCTGGATTAGTAGACTAATCATAACCAAACCGTCACATAATCCAATATTCTTACATAGGTCTGGCAAGCCAGGTTTTCCTCCACCCACTCCCACAACACAACACACCCAAACAAGGTCCCCATCCAGCTTCCATGACTCTTTTTTTTTGTATTATTTTTCTTTATGGAATCAGAAATAACAATGCGCTCATTGTACTCATCCTGTTATGTGAACGATCACTCGGCACTTCAACTCTCTTACTGTACAACATTTAAATCAATTACGGCGTAGGACGCAGGTGTAAGTCTTTCTGTACACCGTTTAATGCATTGTTCTGTGCAAAATTACACGTTACCCATTACTACGTAACGATGATAAACGTTTCAATATGAGTGAAAAAGTGGAATGCATCTATTCTTAAAATTATTCATTATCAAGACTTTTTTCATCGTCCGTTCTTTAAAACCACGACGTTTCGGAGGCTGGTTCTGTCTGTAGGTACCTCTCACCTGAAGACGGAGAGAGAACCAGCATCTGAAACGTCGTGGTTTTAAAAAACAGACGATGGAAAAAGTACTGACAATGAATAATTTTAAGTGTAAACTACCGTCGTCTAAACCCTTTAGAATTGTATCTATTCCCTCTTTGCAGTGATTATCAGAAAAGGGGTCAACAAATTTGAAGAAACAAGTGTTTAAAGAGTAAACAATCACAGAAATGTATTCACATCATCTAGGATTTCGCCTTAATTTAATATTCATTCGATAAAGAAACTACTCACGCATTTCCCATGGATAATTCATGAAACAATGTTTCCTCTTACATTTTGGGTTGTCATGTCAACCGTGTTCGCTCGGCTAACACTTCGAGGAATTAAAAATAAAAAAGTAGTCAGTTTTAGTTTGATGGTTCAGTGGTAATGCATAAACCATAACACAAAAAAGGGCCTGGGTTGTATTAATAGTTCACCACAAGTAAAAACCCGGGTCAAGGCAGCAATTTCACATCCGCTAGCTTATCGAATTCAAAGTATAGCCAAATTTCTGCAAACGAATTGCTTCAGTAGAGTTTTAGATCGGAAATAAGAACTAAATCAAATGAAAACACGTGAAAAGTTTATGAGCAAAGGTTTTAAATGGTGTGTGCTTATTTTTGTGACGAAACCACTTTCGTATTTTTAAGGACCTGGAACTCGCGAAATGTACTTTACAGTTCGTGATGCGTTTCATAAAAACGCTCATTTACATTACCTCTAACACTGTTACGTTGTTAAATTATAATAAAATCATAAATGTACTACTAAAAGAAATAAAATGATGTTCCTACAAAACAAACTGAGGAACCAGGTCAAATTATTAAGATAACCAAGATGGCTTTCTTCTACATTGTAGCGCCGTGAGTGTGGTAGACGTTTAGCAACGTTTCAGAGGTCCTTACTGCCTTTATTATCAGGGCGATGAGCGGTAAACTTCTACAAAACCAAACGGTGCTGCAACCCAGATGGCATTCATCATCGTACTCACAACCGCGAGAAACTTAAACCCTAATTTATTAAGATAGTTTGCTATGCCCATGCGTTTATTGATTCGATGAACTGTATGATTTCAAAATATATGTACTTCAAATTTATAAGATATTAATTTAAAACTTTGAAGTATAATTTATTTTTAGTTTAATCAGTAAAATTAACGCCTTTATCCGAAGTTTTCTTTAAAACGATGGACTGTTCAAGAGATATATGCCATGTGTTACAATACGGCCAAATTGGAACCCTACTTCCAGCATCTAATAATTTAGAAGTCACAACAGCACAGTGAAAGGAGAAATTAAAAAATATATAAATAAATAATTATAAGGCATACAGTCATACACGTAGTCGCATTACTGTCTTTTGGGACGTTGCACCGTGTACTCTAATAGGAATTCACAGACGTTTCAGAGGTGCTCACTGCCTCCAACAAAAAGGCAATGATGCAAGCACCTAGAAAACGCCGGTTGATTTTTACTAGATTACACGGTGCAGCATCTCAGCAAACAGAAATCTCCATAGTCGTCGCTGTGATTACCTAAAATCTCTCATATGGTCGACTTATTTTAATTACAGTGATATTGGTTTACATTACTGAGATGAATGTGAGCGTTATGAAAAGACAAAGAAATAAGTAGGCTTACATTTAGAGTTAAGTATGTCTAGCCCGCAGACAGTATTGGGAGACCAAGCTTGTTGCTTTTAAACGAACATTGCTTAGTGGGATTTGCAATACAAATTTATCTTCCATTTGAACTCGTTTGAATTGATGATAATGACCACAACAACTGTGATAATTATAACACCGGAGTTGTATTTTGATGAAGATGCGCTGATAGTGCTTCTTTTTCACTTGAAGGTTGAGATCTGATAACAGTAGCAAGTAGCTGGACCCTCCCTGCCTTTAATTGGCGAGACTCGTCTTTTCTACACGCCACCTCGCCCAGCAGCAGGGGCGGAATGTAATGTCCACAGTTCACTTGCTGCACTTGAGACTGAATCACATCAACGCGTATGCGTCACTTATAACACTCTTGCACTTTTGCTGCAAATCGAAATCAAAACCAAAGTAATGTGGTCTATAAGGGTATTAACTACATAGTCCATTGGATAAAAGCTTCGACAAAAAAGGTGTATACAAAAATGTTTCATAAGACCAAGGCGTAAGTGGGAGGATAATATTAAAATAGGCCGAAACGCGGTGTGAGGTGACATGGGTTGGATTCAGATAGCTCAGGATTAACATCCAGTGGTGGGTTCCTGTAAACACGGTAATGAAACTTCGGTTTCCATTAAACGCGGGAGAAATGGTGGAGAGAGGAGATGTGGTAGTCTAAATTATGTTACTACAATATGAAACCAGAAGAATACTCAAGCTGACGCAGCCACTAGCCAGGTTTTAGGCTCAGACCAAGTTTTTCCTAAGTGTGGGGGAGAACATCAGTACGTTTGTCTCTTCAGATTTTAATCAGATCAAACCACAAAGAATACTCTCCCATGCTTGCGGTAAGTTCATTCAGGTCTTCGAATATAAATGTGTGTCGTATGTACCAATATGGCCCAAAATATATTTACATGGTAGTACTAAATTCCGAAACGCGGAGGTAATCATTCATTTACACTTAGTCCACAAGGTTAAAAGATTAGCTGGAGTTTTGCCACCACAGATACTTATGCCGAATGATGCTAATCACAGGGATAGATTTTACTTTAGATCTATATCAAATTTTGTCACAGCCCGACAAAATTTGAAAAGTCAACAGACACTACGGTCATGTGTCGGCGGACTCTTCGTTTCTCTCTTCATCTTGGACATTCGCTGAAACTCTTGACAGTATCCCACTCAAAAAATTGATATTTATGACTGTGGAGATCTGTATTATGATCACAAAGTACAAAATATTTCCATTCGATAACATAAGAAAGATTAAATATTATACGAAACGCAAAAGATTCGCTGGTATTTTGAGTGATTTCAATCCATCTGGAGTACCAGTGAGTGATCTTCGTCACAAGTTTGGTCGATTTGTTAAATAAGCGTCATCTTTAAAGGATTGGGCGGGTGGAATTTTATTAAATGCAGATATCACTGAGATTTCCATTACAAAAACGCTCCTTGTCGTTGTATTAGAAAATAGTACTTCAATCCAGCACTGCACCTTCATCCGCTACTTTGATATCCTGTTCTATTGCAATTAAGTGTAATCGTGACGTCACACCCAACACGGTACGTCACGGCACGACCAGAGGCAAGTCGCAGAAGTCAATAAACTTTTATTCTTTTATTTTAAAGTCAAGTTTCAGGACTGAGAACATGTTTTAATTTATATAAAAATTAGGTAACATTGCCTCATACGTCGGCACGTAATGACTCGTGGTTCCAAGCTGAGTAAGCCTTGCATCCCCAGAATTAACGTCTCCCACCTTTATTTGTTTATATTGCATATCCAACACAAACTGACTTATAAATCTGTATTACCGTGCATGAACAACATCTTAGAGGCAACTTTAAAAACGATTCAAAAATTATCTAATTATACTTAACAAAGCTGAAGCAGTTGCTGTATTTAATAATCATGACCAAATCAAGGAAAATGAGTGGGTGAGGCTTGCAGCACGCAACGATATGTGGGAAATTAACACAAAACTGTAATCGGAAAATGTAAAGGGAAGAGTTAGTTTAAGAAGCCTAGGCATATATAGCAAGATAATACTAAAATGGGCTTTAAATAAATATGACCTGAGGGTTAGGTCTGGATCCATCTGATCAGGATAGGTTACAGTGGTCTTCTCTTGCGAACACGCTAATGAACCTTCTGTCTTATAAAAGGCGGCGAAGTTCTTGATCAGCTAGCGACAGTAAACAAGAAGAAATCTGATACATGGAGCTAGTTAGTTAAATTAAGAGATGCAGGAGCAATTGTATGAAGTTCTTGATAAAGATCGACACACACATAAGGGTAACACTTAATCATAGAGACTATAATCTGAACGGAATACTTTAACTACATAGTTTTATGGGCTTGAACTTAACAACGATGTGTTACACGTCTTCTTGTTAGACTAATTAAATCGACTTTAAGCAGATATGAACATAAAATTACTTACTACTCGAACAAAACCTGGGACAAGCATTATTTACCTCGAAATTATGTATCATATTCCCATCAGTTATCATATGGGTATAAAACGTTATATGTGTGAAACTAGCCAAAGATAAAGATAGCTTAAGTTTGAAGGTTTCTGACGATGATGTTTTAAATAGTGTCCAATTCCCCTATTGGAATTTGTCCGAATTTAAGTAAAGAATTTTTTTAGCATATTAAACAGAATGGATATCCTGCAACTCATCTTGTTAGTATTTATACATCCTGCTGTGATTATTATTCTCAACGAGAAAAACAGGTAATAAAGCAGTACGATAGACATTTACTGGCCTTACCGACAACGTCCTGACACCTATTCGACACTCAGCAGGACAGAGAAGGACTTTATTTATCAATTCATTCGCCGACTGAACAACTAAAGTTTGTCATACTCTGATTTCTCTCGCTGCGCCCTGACAATGACTTTTTAAACCTTTGAATTCTAAACTAGCCTAAATATTATTTTAAGAATTCAGTCCATACAGCAGAGGTTCTCAAACTTTTATATCTTGCGTCCCCCTTAAAAAATTTTCATGAATTTCACGCCCCCTTCCAGAACAAGTGCAAGCAAACAGATTTTACATAAAATTTAGCTATGAGTAATTTTTTTTTATAATTTAGTATAAATTATTCAATGCATTTAATTTAATAAACTGTAATAAAATATACGCTTCATACCTGGATTAGTGGGATGGATGTAGTTGCTTCTGTGAATATAACTTATCATACCGAGGTTGGAGTTTTGAAATGGCCGCTCTAAGGTCGTTTTCCAGATTCATCGTAGAACGATACTTTGTTTTGATGGCTGCCATTGCTGAACTGCCTCAACCAAGCGAAGGATGTTAAAAATGTTTCTCCATATTTCGTTAAAAAAAGTTTTTCATACAAACAACACTTCCCCCCCAGGGGGCGCGCCCCACACTTTGGTTACCTCTGCCGTACAGGAAAGAAAACATGACGCTCCTTCATTGCAAAGATCAACGTGTTAGTGTTATTTAAGGAAGTAATCTCTGTGCCAATCTTTCTAGACTCATGGATACAAAATAAAGAGTTACTGGTTGCTGAGGCTGGGACACAAAGTTACCATTTGGCTTTAAAGGGCTGATGTAATGTAACACTCCATACTTCGCTATCGGTTTACACCTCTGGAGGCAGTTCAATTGTGATTGTGTTGTGAGATCGAAAGTAAGTGACCATTAGCCGTTACTTTGTGGATGTGTGAAACCTAAGCCAAATATCAAGCTGTATGTAGTACCGAAAAGAATATCTAAATCATTTCTTTGGAGAAAACTCTACAAGTCTTCCTAATGTGCATGTAAGTAGAAATTTATCACTTAATCCCATTCCAAGGGCAGGCAGGTTTAAAGATGAGCCAAATAAAGTGTTGTCCCCGATTTACAGTACGGAATTATAATTCAGGACAGTGACCTGTTCATGTCAAAATATAAGCTATGTCACTGAAAAAAATCGGACTCTTCTAAGATGACTAATAGCTAGTGCCAATGATTGGATCCCTAAACAAAATTATACAACGCATGAGAGATAGTTAATTGAAAAATAATTTCTACACAGGTCTCCCTAACGTATGGATGATGAAAAAAGGCTGTTTTATTTCCACCACAAGGCATATACACAGCAGCATAATCCGGTAATTTTTAACACCTGGGTCGAGACCCGATACTTGAAAACGGATAACAGAGGCACGTGCTGTTTGCCATCACCAGGATTGGCGTACTGATCATTCTGGTCCCTTGGGTTTGGGCTGCACTGTAAACTTGGTCGAGTCTACCCACAAAAACATCCCATTTAGGGAATGCAAGTGAGTTTGCTGATACTTGCCAAACAGACATGTCAAGTTTCGATTTTAGCGAATTACCAAATTGCATGATTCAAGGTCACAGTAAAATCGTACATTTCAACATGAAGCTCGGGTGAGTGAAGACAGCTCGCAACTCACAGAATAGCAAAGTTATTGACTTTGTACAACGCGGAAACTGCGGGGTAAAACCCTTCCGTGACCTTGAAACATGCATTTTGGTAACGGCTAACCATTATAAAGACAAGTTCCTGGGAAGCTGCTCTTAAAAAGCACAAGTACAATGCATAAATTTTACATGAAATTAACTCAATAACATTCAAACGGCTAATAAAATGGCGTCAAAAATCCTGCATAATAGTAGAGTACTGTGGTAATGGTTTGTATTTAAAGGCAGTGTAAGTTTTTAATTGTAATTCGTAATCTTGAAAATCATGTTAGTGAATTTTCCTAAAAGAGCCGAAATATATAATATATTCAGGCCTATGGGTGTAAATTTTTCCGTGTCTTTCAGGATAATTTCAGAAAGGAAAACCAGCCTCTTTGGGCAAAGTAGTGGCTGCATTTGTTTAACATAATGGCGCCCATGCAGAATTCTGAAGTGAGAACAATGAAGGCTAAGTCAATATTCAAAGGTGGATCCAGAAGTTTCTTAGCAAAGATATTAAGTTAATCAATCATACCACAGTAGCGATATGTATGTGTGTGTGTGTGTATGGGTGTGTAAATGTATATATACATGCTTTTCAATTATGTGACGTTGCCTGAAGAAATACTTCGGATGCGCACGTAAAATTCAGTTAGTAGGAGAATAAAAGTGTTAACGAAATAATTGACCCTGTTTCTTTTTGAGTTAAAATCTACCAATATGTTTACAGCGAATTTATTAAGGTCGCTTTTCAAATGAAAGAAACCGGTCTTCAATAAATCATGTTCCGCCCAATCTACTTTTTTTTAATAATCTCCGTAGTATCATTTTTGAAAAGCTGGCAGTCGCGAAGCCGGTAAAGAAATTCCCTGACATTTATATAACCCGAAGGTTCATTACCGTGTTGACACAAACCATGAAGTTTAATGTTAAAAGTTAAACTTATAGTTTTGGTTTCACTATTATTTTTATTTAGAAACGTTTAGTTAACTTTCTTTACTTTTTCGTAAGAGAAATGCAAATAATTTAACATTCAGTAACGCATTTATTACAGGATATATTTAATCCTTCTGAACACCAAAGTTCTCGCATCGTTCATGTGCGATTCATGGTTCGTAGCTTCTACAAGCTTCTACGTCCTCTGTATTCTAGTTACAGTGTTTTTCTCGTTGCACTATCCCTCTACGTGTATATACTTACGAATCCCCGCAGGACAGAATTCTTAGGACGAGTTCGCAGGTAATGGAGACGTCGAGAAACAATAAAAATTACGGTTCAAATTTTAACCGCCCCCATATTTCTACTTCATATTCAGATTTTATAGTTAACAATAGTTTTCCGCTAGTTCTTTATCATAGTTCTTTAAGACTTATTACACAAAAGACAAAATTCGTTTCACAATATAACAAAATATCGGAAGATATTTTCTCGAGACTTGCCATTCATACTATTCTTAGGGTGTAGTGTGTAACAGTAAAGTTAAAACTTAGTTTTCAGTTGCTAGACCTTATAAAAGAAACAGGAAAATTCCACGACGTTTTATCACAACGTCGAAAGTGGCGGAATAAGTATTCATGTTTTAAGTATATGTATTCAGTAACTTCATTCTTAAGTTCCCTTCTAGCTTGTCATACATTAATATGTTTGTCATAAACTGTGTTTTAGCATCTTGTGATATGATAAAACATAACTCATAGTAACCAGTACAAATGAAAGGGAAATTGCAAATATATCTGTATTTTAAGCAAAGAGAAGAAATAAAAGAACGTGGCCCTACCTTCCAACGTTTAGATGTGGCAGGCTTCAAAATTTGGTCGCTGCTATAACATCCCTGAGCCAGAAGATGAAAAGATGAAACACATGGCAAACTGATCCGGAAAGACTTCCTTCCTAAGTGATCACTCACTCATTCACATAATGTTGAACACTAAGTAGCATACAACAGAGTAAATAAATAAGTAAACTATATTATAAGACTTCAATGACAAATTTTATTGCCAAAACGTTGCACTGGAGTTAAACGTTCATTGTGACCACATGTAACGTTTACTCGCACACACACACATATACAGATTGGTATTATTTAGAAACTCAATGCAAACACAACACATATTAACGAAAAGATATTCTTCGCTTTCTGGCACACAGAAAAATGTAATTCACCACGGCCACGCCAGTATTTGAGGGCCATTTAGATATAGTTGTTATTCCACAACAAATTATAAAGTTTAAAAACTCGTTCTGATGCTTGCTTCGCTGGTAAGTCACAATGACATACCTAATCAGGCCGAATGTCAGGCGGTGTAAGATCCTGTCAGATGCTAATTATGCAATGAAAATTGCTCTAAGGATACTTCAACAACAGAACTTACGTAGGAACAAATACAGACATATTGTATTAAACGCGTTTATCGATCAATATCGAATTAAATCGAGATCACTTCGCTTTAATAACTCACACTTTTATATTCTACATCTGCTCGTAGATCACCGTCATAACAAACCATTATTTGTACACGAGTTTCATGTAATCAGACAAATAAGATTTTTCCTCATGTCATATACTCTTCCTATCAAAATAAAAGTACCCATAATCTCAGTCCGCACGACTAATGTATCTGTGACTGATTCCATGTAAGAGATCCGCTTCATAAAGAAACGTTGTTAACGGATATGTAACAATTACACGAAGCTTTTTTCCCAATGTTACCGCACAAACACAAAACGGTATATCTTCCGTGAATACCACACACAAACAGGGACGGGTTTGATGCTTCTAAGAACGAAATCCCACACGCCTTCTTGGCGAATTAAGATATCTGGTCTATAACACTGCGTTCTGAGTGCAGCCCGTAACACATATGCACATAAGTATAAATTTGGATTGTCCGTGTACTTTTCACTCGACCGTTACGTAAAACAAAGATAATAAGAGTCCGGGGATCAAGACTTCAAAAGAAGCACGGAATCCAATAAGCCACGGACATTGATTGACTTCAAAGAAGATGATTGGTGTTGTTCTGTTATTGTTAACCTTGCGCTCTGTGAAATGAAGACAACGTTGTGAGTGCGGCCAGCAAACTGACGATAATGTCTTCTCTCCGAGAGCAACTCCGCCTCAACTCAATCCTCAAGAGGAGGGACCACCCAAGAAGACCACCAATCCTAAGTCACTGTGTTTAAAACGCTGTTCGGCCATGCCAACCAAATGGAAATGTCTTCTTTCTGAACTCTGCGAACGAGAGTAACAGAGACAAGAGTAACAATAGGAAAGAGACAGAGAACACGATAGAGATATATCTATAAAGGATTAAGAAAGAGATGTATAAATTCAAAAAAAGGAAGAAATGGTCAAATTATGGAGAAATACGTGACGTAATCAACCACCACTTGCAATGTCTGAGATGAAATTATTAACTAACAATAAGAGCAAGTTATTGTTGTTACCGGGAACCAATCACAGAAGTTTCGTGTGATTTTTCCTCAGAGTGAGATAAAGATACAAGGGCGGGTAATTACTGCAATTATTATGTTCGGCTGCTACACCGCTCCTAACCAGACTGTCTGCTTTCTCGAGTAGAAGCTGATTCTCGCTTGGGATTAAGGATAATCTTACAGCTTCTAATCATTATCATGTATAACGTACTGTTATGACAAACGTCTCAAATTTGTAATATTGGTCTGTGTAAGAACGCCAGGGACAAAAAGTTTACATTCCTGTAAGTGGGAAGGAGTGTTTAGTCAAACCCTGAAGCTGGGGAAGTTTTGGGCAGAACATTTCTTAGATGAAAAAAATCGAAATCAGACTGAAGAATGTCTTAGAAACAAACATCTTAACTTATAAGCCGATACAAAGAAATTTTATAGGACAGACATGAAATCCTAGGCCTGACTCCAGTTTTACTTTTTACTTAACTGTGAAACACTGCTATGTGTAGATTGAAAAAATAACTGTAGGAAAAAAGTTGTCTCTCATTTCTAACGATTGCTATCCATGTAAAGATGTAGCTGATAGGCTGGATAGATGGCTGTGTGAATATGACATATAAAAAGTATAACGCATTGAAAGGGTCACTCTAAAAAGACTTGTTTTCTTACGAAAACAGTAACTGTCACATAGGCCTTAGTTACTGTCGTATAATAAACTTCTACTGAAAGGGTAGACTAATATAGTAGTCGAAAACACAAAACGTGTTCTAATTGTTGAACAATTGTAGCTATTGTATTAGTGATTTAAAATAACATGGAATTAAAATTATATTAAGAAAATGTATATTTCAAAAAAATTAAAATTGTAATATTACAGACCTTTGAGATTGGTAATTCAATTGCATTTATTAGTAAACAATTAAATTTACATAAATAGATTAAAAGTGCAAATAAATGTCGCACGTTTCACTGTAAATATTAAGACTGGTTTTAGAATTATATAACTTTACTCCAACTATATAGGCTATTTAATATGTAGAACACCAAATGTGCTCCTAGAAACTCTTAATCTTCATGTATTTGGTAGAAAGTCAACTGAAACACGTAATTCTCCAAATAGCTAAAACACTGAATACTTTTAGCGTGAGTTACGATGTTATATAACAATTAAGAATGGAGCAAACAAATTTTAAGCACTTCGAACTCGAGAACATTTAGAAAGATGTTATCGCCATACAGATCTCCTGTAATAGTTTACGTAAAAATATATACTGTGTTACTAGCTTCATTTGGAGGGCAACCTTTCTTTGCTGATGTAAGCATTTCAACACAGTGCATGTAGTCGTCCAGTCTCGTACGTTTATGGGCCCTTTTATGCTCTCCCATGCCACAGCATGTTAATTTCCTTGAGTCTCGAATAAAAGATTGGTTAGCCTAGGGGAGTCGAAGTGTGTGTGAGCTCCACCTAATTATGAAACGTACAGTTTTACAGCACACAACATGCTTGCTACAGTGGTGATGTTTTTATTTAACATCGAGCTGTAGATACCTTTATTAGAATCCACAGTCAACTTTCGCAATCTGACGCGAAGTTCATTCGGATCTGAGGCTAATCCCACCCGACAGAAAATTGCACATTTGATTATACAGGTCATCATCTGGCCAGAACAATATTTAAGAACTCAAACATTAAATTATTGTCGAAATTTTGCAATTAAAGTCTTTATTATAAGTAACTACAAAATCACCTAAAACACATTTCTAATCTAATAATTTCGAAAAATCTCACACCTCACAATTTAAAATTGCTTAATAGCTTGAGACAATCACAGCTTCGGTTTGAGACCGTCGTTACATAAGATAAGAGATAAAGTTTGTCCCGCTACGTGCCATACAGGCGTTTGGGGTGAGTGGAGGTACAGCTCCTCTCTTTCTTGACCTCGGCACTAGATGGGGGTGAGTGGTCAGCATCACAAACTACACAAATATATGTGCATAAATAAATATATGGATTGGCAGGGTACATCTTCCAGTATTTTACAATTACAGATGTACCAACGCTAGTGAAGTTCTGCAAATCGTCCGTTTGCTGTATAACTAGTGTAGTACGTACATGTTTCCAGAGCCTGAATGCTGTTATAGCACACGAGAAACATTCTGCACTATGCCTCGTTAGAAGAAATAAAATGGGAGAAGGAATTGGGCCATCAAGTGAAAACCACTTGCCAGGAGGGTAATGTTCTGAAGGTTTTGATTACCAGACTAACTCCCCTCCCCACCCCCAAAGCAGTAAACGTAAAACACGCGAAAACTATAAAGAAACTTGCGACTTCGAAGTTATAGACCCAATGGGCCTTCTCTCGGGGGGTATAGCGGTCGGAGAGTGAAACTGGACATTCATCTCCATCTACTGCTACTCTGGTAAGAAAACTACCCCACATGTCTTCATGGCATGGCGGTACTTAGTAAGTACCAGGGACAACTTAACGAGTTTCATTAAAGCGAAGGCAACACCATCACGCACGATCATAAGAATGATAGACCCAATTTGTTTGTGCTAACTTGTTCAATGTTTACACGATTTTCTGCGTTTGCCATGAGACTTCTTCCATGATCCTAACAGACTACACTTCACTTCCATCGAGTAACTAAAAATTATCATTACACCTTTCAGTATGCATGTGACACGATAAACTAAAAACAAAGGTTTGACGCGCTGCAACGCACCTCGTAAAACACGACGATGATTCCATTTTAGAACGATGTCTTCCACAAATAATATGAAGAGCAATGAATGATCACAAACAAACAGTAGCCACAGCCGAGAATAGAAGTGCAATCGGGAAGCCCCTGCCTGAGACTACCCGTCATACAGTGCTGTTACACAGATTAACCTATACAAGAATTTGCATTTCACTTGCCATGCAACTTGGTTAGTATGTAAAATAAATGCATTACATGGCTATGGCTAGCACCAGCATCCTGTCCAAAGGGTACCGGGTTCTTTTCACTGGGATAAAGAGCGGCCGGGGCGTGATGCTGGTCAATCACCCCCCCTTTTAGTGCCGAGGTTAAGAATGAGTAGGAGCTATACCCACTCTCCCCCAAAGCGCCTACATGGCGTGTAGCGGAAGAACTTTACTTCCTTTACTTTATGGTTATAACTCATTCATAAATATCCCATATGTCCCAAAATGACGAAACAACTATTCAATCGACTAGACTACCAGCCAAAAATTGCTTATCACACAGACAGAAGTACGTATATTCGCACTGCCTTTCCTCCATAGGTCCGAGAAACAAGGCCGTGTGTTCTTACTCCTGTTGGTCTGTAATAATCCAAATAGTTCTTTGACCTCACTAGCCGAAATGGATAAAGGGAGGAAAACAAACGAACACAATAAATATTTGCGTTTTATTTTTTATTTGTATTATATTGTCCCCTTTTCGGATCACGCACGATTAAATCTACAAGTGATTTTTTTTAAGTCCCCGATAACGTTCTGTGTGTGAACTGCATTTCGGCATAGAAAACTAAGATTTTACGAGTTTTCTCTGAACATGGTTTACGATGGGGTCCATTTCTCTCCTTTCTCACAAACGATAATCGGAGAACAGCTGGAACAACCACGTTTTTCACATAAAAATGACACTTTCGATACTTTACTTATCTTGCTGTAACATTCTACTTCGTGATGCTTCCTTCCTTGACTCAAGAAATCTGTATAATACAATGCCCAAAGCCAATTTTCATCAATTTTTATATTTATCTATCCAGTGTTCATGAAGTTGGTGGGGTTGTTTATTCTTATGAATATATATTTACTAAGTACTCCATAAAACATCATTGTTACACCTTACTACAGAAGTCAAAACTCTTATGAATCTGATGTAGGCCAATACAATTACTTTAATTTATATACTGTTCACACGTACCACTTCTACTTGCAGCGTCACAAAGCTAGTTATGATGGTTCTGACGATTTAAAAATATTTACCGGGCACATTTCATGAACTGTTTAAATTAATCTGAAACGCTTCAGGGAAGACATCCTATTTCTCTAGGATTCGTTTTAATATTATCCTCCCGTCTGTGTCTAGGTCTTCCTAGTGATCTCTTTCCTTCTGGTTTCCCTACCAAGACCCTGTAAACATTCTTCTTCTCTCCCATGTGGGCTGCATGCCTTGCCCATTTCATCCTCCTTGACTTGGTAAGTCTAATTATATTTGGCGAGGAGTACAACTTATGAAGCTCTCAAGCCATGGATGTTTGTCCGCGTTTGTCTGTGTTGTGCTGTCCTGTGTACAGGTAGAGGCCTTGCGACGGGCCGATCCCTCGTCCAAGGAGTCCTACCGAATGTCTATAGATAAGCCAACGAAAAGTTGGGACCCGCAGTGCTCAGGCACTTGAAGAACGGGTCGTTCCCAGTATCCCAGTATATATACACGATGCATGAACCCTCGTTAATGGAGCAGCTTATACTTGGTGCACAAAATCATGAATGCAAGCATTTCATTAGGCACGTATCTGTCACCTGCTATACGAAACACATATTCCATCTTTTTTATTATTCGTAACGTATATTTTGATATTATTTAGGATTTTGAAACTGTATACACTCAAACTGAAACTAACGCATTTTTAACTTTGTTTCGTGATATTCCGGGGCATTTATAGTAGGCCCAACAAAACAAATGACGATATATGGGTTACAACTTCTGTATACAGACACTTCCTTCTCTTTGTGCCTGAATAGCCTGTGCTGAAGTTAGCATGAACATTATGTAGAATAAAATAAAAATATATTGTGAGACAAACAACACAGCAGTAAGGATATCTCTGTTACAATCCGGCTTCGGGAACAATCAGACGCGACGGGAGGTGGCCATGTTACGTCTTCTCCATGAGATGGCGACGACGACGGCGGTGGTGGCTGTGAGACATAAATCTTCCTAGTATTACACCCAGACACGCCTTCTCCAATATGCACCTGCGAACTCAGCCCCGTCCTGCCTTTATAGTGAAGGAAACAACGTCCGTCGGTGGCTTCTTTGTATTGGCGTTCGGCAGTGACCCAGTAGCTCAGGAGGTAGCCCGTTCCAGCTATGAACAGTTCGAGCTGATGGTCTCTTTCAGACGGAAATGATCTGACCTTCCAAGCCCTTTGTAAAATTACTGGGATATTTTAAAAACAGGCCTGCTGTAACGTTGATGTCGGCTGGTATCCCACCCTGAGGGAAGAACACAGACTGACGGTGTTGGAGAACAGGATGCTCAGGAAAGTTGGACCTAAGAATGCTGAAGTAACAGGATGGTGTACAAAACTATATAATGAGGAACTTCATAATTTGTAATCTTCATCAAATACTATTACGGTGATCAAATTAAGGTGAATGAGATGGATGGAGCTTGCAGCAATGCAAAGACAACTTGCAAAACAGCTATCTTTCCTCAAGCAACCATAATATTCCTACTGCACAGGATGAATAAGTTCTTAGGTGCGCCTGAAATAAACTCCCTAAGATTCTTTACTGTGGTTGGAAAAACCCCAGATGAAAACAAATATTCCTGCAGTACGGTATTCTTCAGTAAAAATAAAATCGAAGTCCGTGAGCCTTTGTACTACGCTGGAATAACACAGGATGCTTAACATACAACAGAACAAACGTTAGAAAATGTTCATATCTTAATAGTGATGAATCTGTTAGTTCTATAGTGAATCAAAATTCAACTCACGTCCACTATACCTGTTACCTTCAGCTGTATTATCAAGAAATATTAATAAACATCACAGAAACTTAGAGCAGAAGAATGAACTACCTTCTCCTGCACGAGAAACACCTTATACAGACACTTCATAGTCGAGACTTCGGGGTACGATGTTATAATAGCGAATGAAATGTTAGCTGAAGCAATGAGAATATTAACGGCAGGAGAAAATATATTACAGCATCACGTAACAGGCTACTAGGACATACCCTTAAGCTCAACGGGTTCGGTTCACAACAGCGAGTCAATGCCAAAGTTATATGACTCAATATCTACCAAACCTGAAATTTTAAAAAAAATTATCTTCGATAATTCATAAGATAAACTGAACGAACGTAAGGACTTTTCAGATATTTACTGAATGGCCGAACAACCAAAATACAAAACATAATTATAACCTTAATTACAATTAATCTTTACTTTTTATAATATTTAACATGGAAATACACTGTAAATGTCAACTACTTGTGGGCTTATGTCAGTACTCATGTCAAAATCAATCACTACGTACTTCATTCATGAAGAGCAGAATCTTGTGAAGAGATCGTAAGCAATTACTGTCTCGAACTGTAGGGCAGAACACAACTCCGCAACTCTCTGCCTAGTTTCATTGTAAACAATTCTTCTTAAGCATTGTCAGGTTTGACACTTAAAAAATGGCATAATATCCTTTGTAATATTTGAAAAGAAAACAGTAGTGCAATACGGCGATTATTTTATTGTTATGAGGCGAAAATAAAAGACAGTTCCCCAGGTACTATGGCTCTTCAAATACACGGACAAGGGCAAACCTCACACGTCCATAAACAAAAATTTGTGCTGGGTTAAGACAGATTGGGTTTCTTAAGTACCGTTACTACTCGCTTCAATCTGAACTTATAACTGTAAACACGCTATTACAAAATTAATTTTCATTTGTGATAACTTCATTGGAAGTATTCGATTAATAATCTACCATCAAAGACAATATTTAAAAACCTGAAGCAAGCCGAGTGAAATGTTTGTAATTATTTTCATATTTAATATCCTCTAATGCATCCGAGTAGAGATGTCTTATGCCAGGAAAAGCTTTTCAAAAGCTTTGACTTTGTGTCGTTGTGAACGGAATAAGAATCCTTAACTAGTTCGTTTTCATTTCCAGCGCCACCTTAGGTTGCTATTGCATTATGATAGACAATAACACTGTAGAGGAAGTATGAGGATTATATTCAGATCACACAAGGATATGGAAATAAAATTACAAGCGTACAACAAAGTAACAACAAATTTAGGCAAAAGAAACGAAAACAAGAATATATAAATATACATCAAAGTCAAATTTGAAACTTGGTAATGAAGCCTACATATTCAAAAGGAATTCCGAAAGGATGGAAGTGGCACGGGTGACGTTTGTAAGATGTTTACTGAATACTATAAGATTGGACGACTAAAAAGTAGCTATACATCAGAATAAAGTTACATGATTCAGATATTATCTGTGACACTTAAGAATTGGGTACAACACATACCTGTACAGGATGAAGCCAAACAGAATGCCAAAGCAGGTTAGAACGGAAGATGAGAGATCAACTACACCCAAAGGACTTACGAGCAGACAAGTTGGGGAAAAGAATATGATCGCAAAGAGTAAAGTTAAACTCTGTAGGTTACCTATTTGGCCACACTTCTTTTACTTTCGTTGTAAACGAGTCTTAAGCTCAAACATTCTTTACTTCCAGGTAGCCAACCAAACATCCATTTTCTGATGAGCAGCTTGACTGAGTGTGTTTTCTTCGAGCGTGAGTAGAAAATCCTTTACCCTGAATCCTTCCATTATCAAAAAAGAAAGAGGATCGATGTCCGTTGTTTCATGGCAAATGAATGGGTGAAGTAACAGTAGCAGTAGGTTACAAAAATTACTCTGTTAGAAGCTATAATTTGGAAAAAAAATAATTGGGCGCCATTTAAAATACAAGCCTACTCGAATAGATGGTAGGATAGAATAAAATATATTTGTAAGCAGGCGATAAAGTCTTCATCATTCTGAAATGCACACCTGTTTCCTCTTTTTTCGATGGTTTCCGTGTCACGTTGCATGTTTAAGGTAACCGTAATTAGAAACAGTTCGTCCTGCATATTCATTGTCAAATAATTAAACAAATTAGGGCATTTAGGACAATTAAACAAATTATGACACTAATAAATACATAAACTTTCACGTAAATTTCACTTAATAAGGGTAGACATAAGAAAGAGAGAGATGTGAGTGTTTCCTAGTGTCCTGAGTAAAGACACAATTACATTAAGAGCAAAGTAGTGACATCTGGAACAACGGAATAAACAAACAGCAAGAGTTGTGAACACCGAGGTGACATGCGTTAAGGTTCGATCGCATGGTTAGTCTGTGCTGAAGATGATCAACTGCACACCTTAAATATTGACAAAAATTATTATAATTAAATCTTATTTTCATGTAATCTTGTAATTTTTATGGAAATTTGAGATTTGTAATATTTAATATTTTTAATAGCAGTTGACAAAATTAAAGCTGACAAGGTAGCAAGCAAGAGACGCAAATACTGACATCTCCAGCAATGTTCTACAAGTTCCGACGCTAACTATGAAGCATATTCACGAGAATTCAGGAGATCAAAATTTCTCCTGTGACATTTGACCATGCATTACATCCATGACAGTGAAAGACCTAAGCACTGTAGATGCAGAAAAAATCTCATTCTATCAAGCATTCGTGGGTGCCCTGACTGTCTTCAGGACATGTTCTATCTCCTATAAAATAACAAACGCGAAGAGTCGGTCGAACCATCTGATGCTGCTAGTTCATGGACATAAATAATAATCATTCCAAGGTATCACGTTCTCAACTGTTGCTTGGTCTCTTAATGTACTTACTACCTCCACCTCATCCGGAGTCTGTGTCCCCCCCGCCATAAATATCACAAGGAGGCTGACCTCGATGGCTGGGACCGATAAAATCCACCGTGAACTGTGCCCACCCGTGGCCAACTCGACAACTAAATCAATAGCCACAACCTCCTATAAATGATAAACGGTTCAATGGATAGAACAATGCCCGCCCGTAGACCATGCCAAACACTGAGTTACGGGGCGCGTTTATGAATATGTGGGGACCATACCCCTTGTTCCAGCATTCAGAAGGGAAGGGGTGAAATTTCAAAACGACTATTAAAAAGCAATGTTTAAGTTATTATATTTTAACTGTTAAAAATGTTGGCAACCTTCCAGATTTGTTACCAAAGTGTCTTTCTGCACTTGATTTAGTCGGGGCTGCAAAATCCGATCATTCCACAAACTTGTCTTCAAAAATCGACTGGACCTTCCATGGAAACATGCATTTTATCTGCATAAATTCACCGAGCAGGTTTCCATAGCAACAAGGCTCTTAACAAGTAGGCTGTCCAAATCGAATTTACACTGGATTACCACGTGTCATGACTGAAATCCCCACGGCTTTTAGTCTGTAATCGCATTCTTTTAAATCCTTGGCCATTCACCATTCACAATCATCTTCTCACATCATTCAACAATAGAGTTGGAAAAGCGGTAAATAACCAAGAATCCCAATACAACCACGACCAAGGCCCAATGTTTACCTGGTGACACATTCCAGGAACGCTGTACTGTAAACAGACTGTGTTGTCGCTGTTCCCTGATGATGAAGGCAGCAAGGACCTCTGAAACGCCGGTAAAACTTCGAACAGAGTACACGGGGAAACAACCTAGAAGACAGCCTTCTTTTTACATAAAACTGACATTTCTCTTAGCGTTGTCTTACGTTGTGAAAATACCGTATTACATTGCATTACGTTCTTACCGCTCACCTAACTCCACTTCGGTAAAGCAAAATAGATAAAACATGAGCCAAGAACATCTTGTTGGTGGTCATCCCGTCACTCTAAGTAACATCAAGATACCTAAGTGACTATTTGTGATTACTTTCACATGCACTGTGCAAAAACTTAGTTTTTCGAAAATGTGAATAATTAATTTTCTATTCGTCTTTTCTTCCTTAACTCGCATGTGCAAGCGGCATAATTCACAGATGAATAATGCGCGGGAAAACGGTAACACGTGTAAATTAGTCATTAACCGAAATATTATATTAATTTTTTGTAGTCTAATTAATAATACTTCCGACGACTGGGATTGCACCATACAGCAGTAAATGTAATTTCAAATTTGGATACATTCGTATCTCATCACTTAGAAATGCAGACTGCAAGAAACAAAGAAAAGTACGGCTTCATTCATACATACTCCACAGACCCTGTGCTATGCTATTGCTAGCTTATTGAAATCAGTTCGTCCATTTATGTGATGGCGAAAACTAAATGAAATATGGTGGAAATAAGACGTGCCGCAGAGAACAGATTGATTCTAATGTATTAGCTTCATTACTAACTCAAAATGAGTAGCCTCTTTGCTCTGTGCAATTAGTAATCGCCACTGGTAAGCAAGTCCTGTTATCCAATAGACATCGTGTGCCTTGGGCCTACAGCTACTAATGGGCTTATAAAAAACGTTTGACAGTTTTTCCAAATTGCACGACAAAACTTGTAACGAATATCTCTGTCAAAAACTCACTATCCGAAATAAATATTCAAGATAATTTTGATCAGCACTCTACCTACTGAATGAGCCGGGATAGCTCGTCAGTATAGTGACTAGCTACGGGCTGGACGACCGGGGTTCGATCCCCGACGGGGGCAGAGGATTTTTCCTCTAGCCTCTACGTCCAGACCGCCTCTGGGGCCCACCCAGCCTCCTCTCCAATGGGTACCGAGGTCATTTCCCGGGGCTAAAGCCGGCCGGGGCGTGATGCTGACCACTCACCCCCCTCTAGTGCCGAGGTCAAGGAAGAGAGGAGCTATACCTCCACTCACCCCAAACGCCTACATGGCGTATAGTGGGACAAACTTTACTTTTACTTTACTTTCCTTTACTCTACCCACTGAAATCGATACACCCATATAAATGCATCCATCAAAGTGCCTGAATAAAACCATGGAAAACCTTACTTAGGGCAGCCACTCCGGAGACACGGCAGTGACTTGCTGTATTCTTCCTTTAACGATGTGTTTATCGTATCCAAGAGCTTCGCACTGCCTGCCAGTCAAAATTCCTGGCCTTGGTACTCCATCCTCCGATCTAACTGATGTCAAACACACACGCTGACCCTGATTTAGCATGCTCGGTGTTTTGTTCAACATGACTGACGCTAATGCAAATAGCTTGTGTGCTTCATTATCCGTCAAGCCAAACACTTGCTCTTCAAAACAAGATTTATCCCATGAATATAAACAAAAGTGTGCTGAGGGCATTGATACACAAGACAGCTCAGTGCCTGCAGTTTACACACACACACACAGACTCTTTAGAAATACAAATCAATGTAGTTCTCTGTCAGGAAAGACAGATTCAAACTAACTTTTCATCACAAACATCTCACCACATTCATGCAGATTGTTTCTCATTTAAGTAAGTCCAAACCGTAAACTAAAATCATTTCGCAGTTTTACCACCTAAATATTTGTGTATCTGTTATTAACTGTTAATTGACTGAAAGACAGATGGTAGCAAGATTGCTTGCTTCATCCCAACACGTGCAGCAATTCCACAGCCTTTCAACAACGACCGACTCGCTTACTATAACCGCCATAGCGGTTTTTTTGTCATTTACCAGTGAATGTGGATTATAAGCAGAAGAGGGTTATGGTGTTTGATCTTCCGTTGGTTTTTCTTTGGATTGTTTGTATTGTATAAGTGAACATCAACAATAATAAAAAGAAGCAATTTAAAATCTTGAAGCAGTCGGAAGGTGAAGGGGAGAAGAAGAATATTGGAATTAAGATTGACAAGATAAATGAGTTTTAAGCGACTTATAGACAGCATCCAAGAATTCTGGTTCACCATGCAGCAATGCGTATCAAGAGACTTGTCTCCATTCCTAACTACTGCTTTATTAGAACCAAAAGAACACTTTTTGCGACACTGTTCTTATAAGAAAATCATATTTTCATTTACTTTCATTGCTGTAAATTAAATGACGTGAATTAATTTTTCTCATTTGCCCAGTTGCTGTCCAAATTACGCAGCTTTAAAACCTACTTAGTACCAGTGCCTGTGTACAAGGTAGTGGGACTATGTTGACAGGTTAGAGCTACAACAGAAGCAGCAGCTACCAATAAGAGAACAATCCTGATCAAACGAAATGTGTGTCCTTTGGTAATTGAGAAATTCCGGATACTTATCTTATACCTGAAATAAAATATGCTCACTAGATTCTACAACGTTTATCTGTTTCAACAGAAAAGTAAGTGAATAATATTCTTTACGGAAATCTACCAGACTACACGGCGCAATAACCTAGAAGACAGCAATCTTTAGACTCACCGCTGTCAAAACCTCAAATCCTACATTCTTTACAGAAATTGCAAGTATTTTCTTCACACGGATGAAAAGGCCACAAATAACACCGCACATAATCACTACCTTCAAAACCTCGAATCATGATAAAGCGACGTTATATTGTACACAAACTGATGAAAACAGTCTGAAAGTATTATGACACTGCTCACGCTGCACTTTGCATATAAGGTGCCGAGAACTGGTTCATTTCTGGGTTGTATTACGTGGTCTGCTACAAGTTTATCGACTTTTCACGGGTGTTTGCTACCTCTATCATAAGGGCGACGGATGGATGGAGGCAGCAAGCACTTTTGAAACGTCTGTTAAATTGTACCAGACTACACGGCGCAACAACCTAGAAGACAGCCATGGCCCTACTCGCCACATGAGGACATGAAATCTCACTTGGATCAATTCTCTTCAGGTGTCCGGCTATCATATTTCCCTTAAAGTTTCTCAATTTTTTTTCCATATTCTCATTTCGCTGAGATGCCATGGCCATGTTGAATGAATTACTAAGGAAATATTACTGAAATGTGTTGTACTGGCCACCAACAGGAATAAGAAGAAGAAGAAGAAGAAGAAGAAGAAGAAGAAGAAGGGAGACATGCGCATATTAAATCCATTATGGAACTTCGGGGCTTGGAGACGGAGACTTGGATAGTAAATAACTGTGGAAACTGAAGTCTGCAAAAAAGAAGAAAAAGATTTTTGTTTTTTACTCTAAAAGCCGGGGTTGAAACAGGGATTGGGCCCGCTCTGACTACTGATCCAGCATGCAACACACTTAAATATGTCTTATCGTAGTCTGATGAATAAATACTTAATTACACATAAACTACATGCTAATGAAAATTGGGGTCGACCGGGGACGCTCTCACACGGAACTACAATGGAGACTACTAACTGATGACGGCAGTAGATCTAGCCTTCAAAACCACATGCATATGAAATACATCGCAGACAATGGTCAATATTCTTTCGCTTAAAGGGTTAGACCCTTGGGCCTGTTCAGTGTTTAAATGAAGCAATCTTTCCATCTTATGTTAGGCTTTTCTGTTCGACAGTGAACTTCCGGTTTGTAATTTGATAGCATCTGTGGAAGTCAATTTTCGTCCATTATTAAAATATGTCCATACAAATTTCACGTTAGATTTGTATTTCCTTGTGTAGATTACGGACACTAAAATAGTTCTGTATTGCTATATTTTTCTTAAAACCTTTGGAGGGCAAATCTGGCTACTGACGTTAGGGCGATGAGTCGGAGTGCTGATAGAGGCAGTAAGCAGCTGTGAAATTTCGGTTCATTTCTATCAGGCAACATTACGCAACATCCCAGACGACAGCCATCTTCACATACTACTATTCGGGAGAACCTGAAATATTACTGCCATATCCTCTTTGAAGGCAGTTTTCCAGCATTATGAAGGACAAAATTGTGTAAAAAAAAACGAAACATTTCAATCACAACTCAAATCTGTACCTGATACCGCCTAAATATGTCTAAGTCAAGAATTGTACCGCTGCATAAAGCTGCCTAGTCCCAATTACTTCGACCTGTGCTAGGAATGAATAAAACAACCCTAGACACCATTTGGAAGTTGAGCTGTTTTTGCGTTCTACATCTCTTTACGTTTTTGATATGCATTCTTAAATAAAGTTCTTTTATAAAAAAAAGGAATGATGCTCAACTTCATATCAGTTTCGGTTGACACACATAAGATTTAGTCAAGTGCGTCATGGAATTCTGAATGAACATTTGTTTTCCACAATAATTCAAACTTTTGGTTCGTTGGACACCGACATGCTGGCGATATATACAAATATTTTGAAGGAAATCTATGGACCGGAGTGCTTCCTGAGAAGATGAGAGTCGTTCAGCTAATCAAGAAATTATCCGTCTTTTATGGAACCCCAAAGGTTCATTACCGCATACACAAGAGCCCGCCACCAGCCCTTATTCCGAGGTAGAGTAATTCAGTCGGCATCCTCCCACCCTATACTCTTAAGATCCATTTTAATATTATCTTCCCATCTTCAGTAATAGGACTATCACAATAAAACATATTATAATATAGTCACCAAGCGGTCAGCATCTGTCCTTCAGTATGCCCCTGGTTCGAATCTGGGACACGAGGCCGGCTATACTGACAGATCTTTCGTACTTTTCCTCAGTTCCTCCAGACAAATACCGTGATAGTAACTTATGAATGGACCAAGACCACTTCCTCCTATTGTGTTCTCAATTAATTGTTCATAAACCATCCTACAATTCGGAACTAAATAACCTCGGCAGATGATAAAGTGTCGTTAAATAAACCAACAGATCAACATTAAAATGTGTGCAGTGCATTTTGTTTGAGATTGTACACAAAATATCTGGCTATAAAAGTAAGAAGAAGTTGAAGAAGAAGAAGGAAAGCTGCCCACTCATGGGTCATCATTTGGTGAATAATAAATCTGTCAGTAGCGGACTTTCAGATTCCTTCTGGTCATGAAGCAGGCCGCTTTTTGCCTATACTAACATCGTCAACCGAAGCAAGCGGCCCGCTGGCAAAGGAAAGGACTGGAGTTGTAAGAATACCGACAGCCGGTGAGATACCTCGTGTTCTTTTCTTGTCTCTATGTGTCTTAACGGAAACCCGGCCAAGGTAGAGTTAATCAAGCAGTTTAGATTATTGTCTTTTCGGTCAGCATTTTTATTCTAAAGTTCTGTCTCTTTCTTTAGACGGATAGAAAATTAAGTAAACCTGTATTGATGAATGACGTCTATGGTTGTCACTGGAAGACATCCAAACACTCGGATCAGGACGGAGGGAAAATGTTGTACTGTCGCTATTAGACCCTTACTCTGTAATTCCGAACATGTTTATTGTTTATGTTTATGTGCAGTTACGGACTTTTAAGGACAGCTTTGGGACTTGGTTTATAACACAGAACACCAAGTGGAAGAACTTTTCTTGAGGTCTGGTCCGGCTTATTGCACTGTCCAGGAATGAGACAAGAAAACGAAAATTGGTGGAACGATGACTGGCAACTGAGGACCGAAATTCCCGGGGTAATCTGAGTGCCAGGTCACTTTGTGCACCATAAATGTCACTGGTTGTGGAAGGCCGAAATTCTGGAAGAAAACCAGGCGCAAATGTAATTCTGTCCACTGACCTTTAGAATAAGTGAGGGCAAAACACTGAAAATGTCGAAGAAAAACACGCCCTAGAGCTAATTCACCAATGACAAATTCTATTCATTACAGTGGTACTTAACCCGGGACTTCACTGTGGCGTACAGCCGCATTATCATCTGAAGCATAACACAGCCAAGTGCAATTAAAATACGAAATCTTTAAACTGCTACATTAATATGGATAGAAAAGTGTTATCAAAAACAGGTGGAAACTCAAGTGAAACTATTATATATGCGTTTCTTAGTTTGTTTTCAGGTGTCTGAACCCAGGTATATCAGTTTATGGTTTGCAAATGCTAACAAAATATTAAATAATTACGAAAAACAAAATAATTATTTCTCGGGAAGTAAACAATGACAGACCCAATGTTTACATCAAGTGTCATTAAATTTTAAGTTTCACACTACAAACAGGTTAGATAGATGGCATCTTACCCGTGAAATTTCTATCATGAAATCGGCCATCCCAACTGTGACTTTTCATCTGACGAAATTCAGGATATTAGCTTGAAATAATTTATGACTGCTTCTGCATCCAGCCTTTCAATTTTATGGCACAAACTTGTCCACCTGTTTATGCGTCGCATAGTAAGGAGTGTAGGTAAAGCTACGCGCATTATTAACCTCGGCATTAGACGACGGCAATGAGAGAGCGAGATCCAACTGCCGTTTTAAATCACAGCATCTTTCTTCTTCTTCTTAACCGTAATATTTACGTTATCCACGCGTCTAGGATGTGGTGTCAGTGCCAGTAGCAAAGCACAAACTCAAAGAAGCTTTGTGGAAAAAAGCAATCCGTTGAGATTAATACGTTAAAATTACCTTTTAAACTTACAGACCAGTGATAATCTGAAAGTCACAATTAATCGATTGTGATCTAAGGTAGGAAAGTTGCTTTCTGGTGGAATTCTATAGCCTACTTTGGAATAAATTATTATGAAGTTCACTTTGCCTATTAGAGGTAATCTGGTTGGACCGTCGATAAGGAATCCAGCATATATCGCTTTCCAACACAAATTTCTGTGTTTAATGACTTATATAAGACCTATGTTAGCAGTAACGTAGGCTTCTGATCCTATGCGCGTAAACTAGCAGGTAATCAGAATGCTACTCTATAACGGTAGGGTACAGCTCCTGTAGCTTTTTACATTTACGTAATAAATTCGAGACCAACAGAATATCAAAATTATAATAATATAAATAAATTTATGTGCTCTCTTTAACTATATATTTTATTACATTTCATTATCGTCAATACTGAGGAGTAATTTATTTGTAATTAGCCTATGCATTTCGACTTGTAAGTGGGCTTATTTTGTATACTGGGGACACTTGGAACGACCCGTTCTTCAAGTGCCTGAGCACTGCGGGCCCCAACTTTTTGTTGGCTTTGATCTATAGACATTCGGTAGGACTCCTTAGACGAGGGATCGGCCCGTCGCAAGGCCTCTACCTGTACACAGGACAGCACAACACAGAAAGACGCGGACAAACATCCATGGCTTGAGTGGGATTCGAACCCACGGTCCCAGTGACCAAGCGGCATAAGGACATTTTTTAAGTGTAACAAAGCAGCACATAATAATGAAATTAATTTCTTAAATTTACTTAATTATGAAAGCTGTGACGCGTTAACACGAAACATGTTTGCACATATACACGTACGTGGATGAGTGAAGTCTTTTGTTTTAGTACATTGTTTCCAAATAGCGGCATATAAAAATGAAAATAAAGTAATGTTGTGTAACAAAACATTAATATTACTAATTACATTTGCTTAATTCAAGAATAAAATTCGAATTAATGTATCGCAATCTTTAACATTATCGTACATCGAGGTTGTAATTACAATATTTCGTTTTATTGGTCCTAAATGTACATAGCAAGCCTCCCTTAACAGCATTACCATGACAATTAGGATATTATTCCACAAAGTTAAAAATCCTAGAATAAAAAATTATCACCATACCATTATAACTGTTATCATAACACACATCATAAATATTATCACATAAGTCCGAAAATCAATTAACAACAGCAAATGATCACAAAACCAGCCAAACTACCAAACAACACTGCTTGTTATACAGATAGATGTGAGGCAAAGCTTCCTTAAAATTATCCACATTTTATTTCAACAACTCTCAAGACATTTAATGGTACTTAGCCTGCTTCAAGATCCTGGTTGATGTGTTTCTGCAAAGAAGGTACCTCATATGAATCGCTAATTAAAAACTCCACAGCTATTCAAGCTAAAGTCCAGAGAATTAATAGTTACTGCCTATGTTAAGACTATCACATGTCAGCGAAATACATCCCTTAGACCATTAAGCAGATTTATCTTGATTTTAAATTAAAGCTATAAAGTCATTACATTTTTGAAATGAGATGTAAATAAACTGTTTAGGACGATGTCACTGCATAAAAAGGATGAGGTTTCAGTGTTAGAATAGGTGTCGCATTCGTTATAAAACAATAACAATTTCAGATGAGACGGCGATGAATATAAAATGCGCAACAGGATAAAAACAACATTAAAACAGAGAAAGAAAATGATACGCATTACATATAAAAATAGTAATAAAAATTAAAGAAACTTAATCCTGTGTCTACTTGGACGAGTCCATGACAGAGACGGAGGAATGTTGGAACGCGAGAAATGTCGAGGAACAGAGTCATTTAGAGACCGCAACATTCCTGAACTAAACCTAAATGAGCCAACCTTCTAATTAAGCTTTGGGCGGAGAAGAAAAGTAATCAGGCAAAGGAAATAATTTGATAATTGCTTCCTTCAAAATACTCTGACAAATTTTCTTGTTAGTACTGTCCTTGGTTCAGACTCTGCTTAATCATCTTAATTTACGAAGTACGCAGGTCTCTATTGGGAGTGTGTCACAATGTAGCGTTAGCGGTACATGATCTACGTACAAGATAACTTGAAAGTGCACTTAGAACAGAATAAACCATCAGCCGACAGTTACTAAGACAAGGGAAGATTGAAAAATTTATAGTGATCTTCGTACCTTAATGAAGGAGGCGATACGAGCCTCCGAAACACTGGTAAGAACTGCAAGGCGTCGAGTCTCAGAAGGCAACAATCAGTGTCTTCACCGCCATGGAACCTCAAACTGAACACATTTATTACTTGAGCTCTTTAACATATTCTGACGAAATTCGATAGTCCATATTGCACATCTAGGAGTGTTTATACATGCACGAAATACATTTTGGGCTAACTATATTAAGTAGGTGTGTTGGATTTGGACAAGTCCTGGATAGGAATTTCAGGGATGTATAAAATACGTGGTATTTCTTATGAATGATTTGATTATAAAACTCACCGACGTCCAGAGAGCCACTAGCATAATAACAGAATATACTGAGTGTTATCAAAAGATTTCAGTCCTCCTACCATCTATCTAATGCCGAAACGATTTACAACATTTTGCATCTAAGACAGTAGAGTGACGTCATGTGCAGAAGAGACATAACGTCCCCAGGGATGCACCTGCCCCTTTACCTCATAGTGAAACACTTGAAACTACGGGAATCGAGGTAATTGTTGGGATATATAGATGAAACAATGGGAACCGACATCATTGTTGCGGTGCAATCTTTTACGACAGTAGAAACCGAGGTACTTGTTGGAATATGCTGTTTCAACAGTGGAAACCGCGTCCTTGTTGAGGAACAACTTTACAATAATGGGAACCGAGGTTATTGTTAGCTCTTCATTCCGATACATTGTTCTAAACTAATAATTACAAGGCGTTTAAACTTAAATCTCTAAGGTACTGCGTAGAAAAATTCTTTAACTTCAAGTAATTACATTTGGCCTATAGAGTATTTTTACGAGTTTTACGTAATTGTTAGAATAATCATCGGTTATTTTGTTAAACATCACTAACCAAATGAATTTTAAATATTACTTCGAATAGTTTCTAATAGAGTCGTCGTTGTGCGCAAGACTCTTAGCCTCTTTATTAGTAAGTTGGTTCATGCTTCAAAGGGTTAAGAATTTAACTAAAGCTTTGTTCCATCTTCTTGCATTCCTTAGTTGGCAGAACTGGAATATATGCCACGATATGTTGGTAACACCAACAACGTAAGACGAAGAGAATTTGTTGTGTACAACCTTGCCGGCATAGTGTCAGGCAGGAAATTTTTTTGTTCATATCTTGATGGCCATTAACAAAGGAAGTGTCACCAATAAATTGTGCTCCTTGACCATGGGCTTGTTGTTCCTATACTGGCTGAATAGCGACCCTCTCATGGCCCGCAACTCCCATTCCAACGCGTCTCTACCTCGGCGCTGAAACTGTCGCTTGTCAGAATACCGTAGTATAGAAAAGGTTCAAACAGGGGTGACCCCTAAATTTCACAGAAACGTGCCGTAAAAATAATTGTAGTCTAATCATAATGCAAAGGAAAAGCTTATTGTAGGATCTGAGGTACTCATGGCGGTGAGTACTAAGATTGTTGGAGTCAGTAAGGACCTCTGAAACGTTGATGAACTTCTTCCAGACTCAGAAGACAGCCATCTAAGAACCTCTATTGTTCACGAACTTAAGGCTGAGAGACCTGCGTCTCTCTTAAAGGGTTGCATTACGCATACAATAGTGTTGTGGGTCTCCTACATGCCCCTATCGCACTTAGAATTTAGTGACACCTCTTATTGTTTTACGTACTGTAATATTGTGCGTTAAATCCTGACTGACTGACATAAGAAATTTGGTTTCATGTAGTTTACAGAAGAAACAGCTATAGATTATTTCGCATTATCGTTTTGAAGTCTGTCTGAAAGAACTTCATGAAAACTACAAATGATTTTCTGTCTTCTTGGTTCTTGCACCGTGTAGTCTGGTACAAGTTCACCGACGTTTCAGAGGTCCTCGCTGCCTACAATATCAGGGCGATGATTCAACCCAGAAGACAGCCATCTTCAGACTCTGTTACTTCACTGGGTAACTGTAGTCTGGCTGTACTACACCCAGCAGTTTCAATGAATGTTGGTCACTGCTCGTCATGAGTACTTACTTATGTACTTATGCTGAATGATACTATCTATACTCATTGATATTTTTCTGTGGTCCTTTAGGCGAATGCCAACAGCAACTTATAAAGACAACGATCATTACTGTTTCCTACTTCCAGCTAACGAATTAGTACGTAACTAATCGGTAGTAGAATCCAAAGTTTAGCTATTATTACCAAAACCAGTTATTCGATACGATTCTGAGTCAGTTGTACCCACAGCCGTTCTACTTAAGATTTATCTTAATGTTATCCTCTCATCTCGGCCACCAAAATTCCGTATTCGTTCTGTGTCTCTAAGAAGCCAACAAGACCTTTAAAACCTCCTGCATTTCTTTATCATAACAATACTGGATGAAGTTCCATATTATATCATACGAAATAAACTGCTCAGTATCTGCGAAGCCCAAATATTTCCCTAAACTCTTTGCTTACAACAACTTATGTTTATTAAACAACTAGAAACACACACGAAAATACCATTCAGCCCGCTTCTCCTTCCATTCCTTGATCTTATAAACTGATTTCATGGTGCATGGTCGTTATTCGTAAACTGATACTTGCTTAATTGGTAAAGAAATTTCCTGAATTTAAAGAAAATCCGAAGACTCATTGGACAATACTGAGTCAGATTAATCCATCTCACATCCTCATAAACTATTTCTTTAAGAAATATTTTAGCCCTATCTACATCTAGGCCTCCTAATGGTCTCCTTCCATTCATGTAAACTATATAAAGAGGTAAAACGTAGTTAATATCTCGATCATTCCACTTTCACCACAATTGATCATATCGTGTTATCTCACCTGATTTGTACTCGCAAAAATGTGGACGACCGTACACTGGTGCTATCTGTTACGCGGGGAAAAAAGCTTTGACCTCGAGAGCGAGTGGTCGATGTTAGTGTGTGGGAAGGGGGGGGGGGTTATGAGCATAATTTCTCTCCCTTTTCTCCCTTCTCATGTTTCTCTGTTGCTGCCGACAACAGTTCGCTATTATTTCATCAACACGGCAAACAGGCGAAATATAGGAATTTTTTCTGCTGCTTCTTATTTACACTGGTGATTCACACGATGTCATATCCCTAAATCACTACAAAAGATTCTACTTTTTTCCCTGCTGACCACTTTTTAAGTGTTCTGTTAACACATAACTAACTAACTAACTAACAAGATGGCTTATGGAATTGAAAGGTTCATCACCGAATTAACCAAAGCTCTCCACCGGACCTTGTCCTGGGCCAACAAAATCCAGACTCCTTCAACTCCTATCTCCCATAGATCCCGCCTGAGATTATCCTCCCATCTACGTCTAGGTCTCCTCAGCGGTCTCTTCCCCTCAGGCTTCCCAACCAGTACCCGGTGCACACCTCTTGTCCCATCCATGCGCGCTACATGCCCAGCCCATCTCATTCTTCTCGACTTAATCACCCTGACACGTTAAAACATAAACAAATAGAAAACAGAAAATAATGGAACATTAACTTGAATTCAGTAGCACCACGAATTCGAGTGGGCCATGGCGTTATGTTTCTCCATTGGAATAAATCGGTTTCTAGCCACAGATTCACTGACATTGGACTTCCTCATGGGTCCATACTGCGAAGGTCAAAGTTTTGTCATAAGTAACAGAGAGTACTTCTTCCTCGCTTCCCTCTGCGGTGTTTGAAGGTGTAACCGGTCGTGTGGTAACTAAGATTTCACGGACTTTTTGATCTGTCGCTGAACCCCTAATGAATGGAGGGGAGGCCGTCTGAAATCTTTAAAAGACGCCCGCGGAGTTAAATTACTGATGTCCTGTCATTCATAATTACTAATTGTTCAATGTAAGTAATTCAATACCACATATACACGAACTCCATGGAGCAGAGCCCTTCTTGAAAATCTAACTGTACGATGAGCTATTCATAAATTCCTAGCATTTTATGAAATCTGAACGTTCATTATAATGTTCACTCGAACCCGTCACTAGTCCCTATCGTGTGTCAGATAAATGCAGTCCATACCTGAAACCATATCGTAAAATCTAGTATTATCCTCCCACTACGCCATGGTCTTCCGACAGGTCCAAATATTTCCCTAAACACTGTATCAATGACATCAAAGCGTTATCCTTTTGCTGTGAATAATAATTAGATAACTGTAGTCTATTGTTTGTGCAGCAGGATATAAAAATACCACTGCTGTCGGTCAAGGAACTGAGACCATAGATTTGTTTAAAGTATGGCTCAAACCCAGCACGTACTCTATTTTAAAACCATGCTTTTTTTTAGTTGGAACTTTAAGATTCATGAGCTTAACGCCAATTGGTCACCCCTAGGCCTTGAAGGCTGAGGGTTGCCCTTATACGAGGTGCGTACTACAGTGTGAGGGTTGATAATGGTGGCTGGTCGATCCTCCTCATTTCATCATGTCGCCTCGCGCTAAGGAGGGGCGTCTGAGGCGGGCACTTCACTCACAAAAAGTAGAGCTTCAAGCGACCAGTAAGTGAAACCATAGCATTCCTCTGTAATGGCATGAAAAAGAACAGGGACTCCAAATGTTGATATTCCCCTAGCACTCTTGAGTGTCGAGTTCACAAGCAGAACATGAAAACTTGAAAAATGGTTCCCACAATATCCAGCGCCCTCCTTCCACTAATTCCAGCAGGTTAAAAACAGTTTCTTGAAACTTTCATCTTCCCCTTAAGTGAGCCACATGCTGACCCTCCCTACTTCCGGTACGCAAGCTGAAAGATTAAAACATTTTCTGAGAAGTGCTGACTGGCTGAAAAATTATCACTGTCAGTTTGTACGAGATGAAATGATTTCTAATTGTGAAAGATAAAGAGGCTTAAACACAAAACTTCTATGAATATGACTAAAATCTCTCGCCCTAACGGAAAAATAAATCGAGCGAGGAAAGCTCACTAGACGCCTCAATAACATCACTAAAGCACGGTGGCTCACGCGAGCACAGGTTCTGACAATGTCAACACTATGTCTGATAAGATGGTGCAAAGTTTTGATAATATATGTATAAACACATATTAAACACTCCCACATAATACAAAATGCGGGATCATGGCTTTACTTTCCATTAGATGGAAGACCCCTTTCGCCTTGGTGATGCAGGCAGTAAGCCCGTCCGAAACGTCGGTCGGTACCTACCAGACAATATGACGCAACATCCCACAAGACAAACCATCTTTTTGCAAGAGAAATAATCGACACAATCTTGTAGTTCACGGTGCAATCACGTCGTCATAAGACAGGTGGTTTAAATTTCTTCAGCAGTAATCGTGATTGTGAATTGCACGATGGTCTTTCAACAGACTGTGTTCTAAAACACTCCAACGCTTCAATCCACAGAATAAGGCCATTAAACAAATTATATTTACGAGCTATGGTTCGAGATACCCTTTAACCTAAACAATACAGCACGTTAGTAAGTACCCATTGTTAACAAAATAAACCTTCTCCTTTTAATTAATATCCTGTGCAATTAACCTAAATTATATCAACTTCTTAATCTGCCAGAAACTTAATTGGAGGCACTTGGTGAACTATGACCCGCGCTAAGTATTTAAATTGCCTGGAGACGGCAGTATATAGAGCATTGTTACTGTATGACAAGCATTCTCCTCACCCCTCTTCGATTCTTAATCTTGCCGTGTTTCTCTTGTGTATCTTCCAATAAAGAGGTTCAACAAAAACGAAACAAGCAACAAAGCGGTGGGGCAGATGAAGAGAGGGAGCACAACGCTCTTCGCGATTCGTCCCGCCGAAGCAGTAGCTCATTCTTGCGTTGTTGCCATGAAAATTAGGAGTGGTGTTCACAAGAAATCCACTGCTTTTTGATTGGACCTCAATTGGTTCCGCATGTCTTACGATTTTCGAAGTCTAAGAAATGTATTCCCTTCGTTGCTTTTATTTTCAGTTTCTTTTTACTCACCCTATTTCCTAACATAAATTGTTTAGTCGGCGAGATTGGTTAGTGTTGCAACATCATTGAAAAAAGAAGGGCAATGATTGTTTTACTATGGCTAGTAGGTTACTTTTCATTAGCACCTGTGTTGAAAGTCACAAGGTGACATGGTTCCTAGGAAATCGGTCTTCTTTGTGAATCATTATAGTAACATGTTTCCCTGGAAACACGACCGTTCGCTTAAAAGCAAATTAAGAATGCATGCAGAAAGAATATGTACCAAATGACCGAAACAGTGATACATGGAAATGGGCAACATGACCTCTCTACGTCGGTAGAATCGAACAGGCTACCACTGCAGACAAAATCCAGAACATATTGAAGTAATAAAATACATGTCACGCATGTGGAGGATCAAACCAAAAATAGTTCACAATATCGATCATTCAGCTATGACTGTATCACAGATAATTTCAAAATTACAAACCAATTAAAACTTCTAACAATGTCTCATTCATAAGACATGATACACATTTCAGGTTCTCTCCATGACATTCTCACTGACAAAGGGAAATCTTACATCCTTTGTTTTTTTATTGTTGATATATTCTACGTTGTGTAGCCGGACGTAAAAGGATGCGGATGAAATGGTGTTCGGAATACGACCCATTAACCCAATTCTATCCAGTCACAACCAGTGCTATATGGTAATTTGAGGTTCTGATTCGACACTCGCCCCTTTCCCCCTGATTCAAGCCAAATAAGAGATCGGATGTAGCACCACATCTTAATTTTTGCTGTTGAGATGACTGATATCATCAAATGACCAAATCACCCAGGCCTACGAGCCTTCATAACGCGCTGCCTTTATCCTCACGGAGGATTGTGGCAAAGGAAAATGGAACAAGAAGCAAGAAATCTTACAGCGGATGTAATAGTCCTCAGGGGCATAAAAGTGCTTAACATTACTCATTACTCGTATGGCAGTCCTTTACAGGAGCCTGAATTAATTTGAACGCAATTTATGAAATCGTTTAGTGCACTACATGTGGATCAGACCAATATATACTAACACCGACATATTAATAAGATTAGGAATCATATTACTTTCATAACACTTAACATACTTATCGAAATATTTAAATATTTTAATACTATTAATTCACAATATGACGCATCTACAATACCTTATACTTATCGAAGTTAAGCTTCCAATACATACAGTCAATGCATAATGCTAGACGAAGTGTCTCCAAGACTGCTTTCAGTAGAGCAGATTCACGTTCACTTATTCAGCAGTACTACTTAATATATTTTTTTTGTAAAATTAAAAGGTAAAGTTGTGCCCAAAACACCAATAAATGAGGACGTTAGGAGACCGAGCTACACGCATCTACAAACTTGGCCGTGACGAGTGCCCAGGTTCAAGATGCCGGAAAGGATAACAGAACGCTGAATTAGTCTCAAGAGTCTGTCTGAACATGTGCGAAGAGAATAATCCCAGCCGGGAATCATAACCCGGTCATGTAGCCCATAGCCAGTTACTGTATTGACTTGTGTTCTGATTAACCAATAGGCAGTCGATGTTGGTCTTCTGGGTTGTAACGCCGTCTAAACGTGCAAGTAGATACTAACGTTTCGGGCTCAGCCCTGAATGGAGATTGTTTCTGCGAGACGTTGGCATCTGTCTGTAAGTCTACACGGCATAAGACCAACACCGATATATTCACCGTTGTGAGAACATGAAATCTCGTATAATTAATAGGCTGCCTTTGCTTTCTTTATAAGAAGTCTTCATTCTGAAGACATTGCTGCTTATATAAAGCGATTCTGTATTCAAACATTTTTTTCTTTGACAGATGACGATGCAGTATAAGAAGATGAGAGTGAGGACAATCAGTCCAGTGCTGGGAGTCGGTTCACATTGGAAAGACGACCTTGGTGTGCAGTCGAGTGTGTGACAGCCAAAGGTCACCATAATGGGGGATAAAGTGATAGCTTTAGTAGTTCGACTGACTACTTGCCTATACAGCGGAGGTCAAGCCGCGTGCACTGAACCCCATTTAGGATCGTCAGTGTCACCGAAAGGTGAGGTTTAAGAAATGGGTGTATAGCTGTTCTCACACCTGAGTAGTGGGAAGAGAGAAGCGATTTGGTGATCACGGAGGACGAAACGAATATACGGCCTCGGTAAGCATTATCTTGTTTGTGAGTACTCCTAGCGTTCGTTTGGACATGAAATATAAATTAGTTTCCATAACGTTTCAGATCAAGCCACGGAAAACTACAGTTTTGACAACTGTTTGTGTGAGAGTGAGACGCTGTCTATTGCTTTCAGAGAAGAAACCAACTTCATGGAACTGACATCTTCTTAAGAATCCACCAAAGTAACTGCATGTAATTAGTATTCTCAGGGTCTCGCTACTGGTCCCTATGCTGAGCCAGATGCAACCTGTTCACATCGTCTGTTTTTCGTTACTTCCATCATTCCACAAAATTTAAGACAGAGACCGGCTGATTGTTTATAGTGACTTTCTGTTAGCTGTCATTCGTACAAATAATATTTTTGAGAACGTATTATGAATTAAACTAAGCTTCAGCTTTACAAGATGTTTAATGTGTCATATTACTAAAGATTATGCAGCAATACTTTAATTTTGTAACACTATTAATGAGAAAAAATTATTTTCATCTACAGCTTCATATTTTTGTGACTTTCTACAGTTGTGATTCACGCCTGCCTGGATTGCAGTTTCTGTTCCAGCATCACTGATGTGAACAACGGAGTAATTATGAAGAACACCAAGCCTATTCGAGAAAAGATGATAACATGCTGTGCATAAAAAAATTTCAAGTAGATATTTTCATAATGCCCATAGAACACCAGTCGACTTTTCGACAAGGAGAATTCAGTGTTCGAATAAAAGACACTGATATGACTCACAAAACTCTGGCATGTCTTCCATGTGCATTAGACGTTCCGTCAATCATGAGTTATGCAGTCGCAAGTTAAAAAAATGTAGGTACAAAACACTGGTGCAAGGATAAATGGGACAAGTCCTAAAAATTCAAGAAACAAAAGAATCAAGTTCACTATTTTTTTCCAAAAATTTTCATAAATATGATTATACAATTCACACATGAACTTGGGGCTTAAGTGATGGTTTTGGTAACGTATGTTATAATAAATACAGGCTGTTGAGGAGCAAACATACTTCACATGTAATTTCTGCACTTACGTACCCATATCCGGGCACTAAGAAGTTACATAATAGGCTTACAAATCACGTGTAGTATTATGCTGATAAAACACAATAATGTTTAACCTTAAGACATAATATTGACATTTACCAGGAACAACCAACATCTGCAGTTCCTCTCAGCTTCGTCATTTCACTGGCCCGTGAAATCGAGCATGTGAGTAACTCACGGTACAACCAATGTGATTTACTTGCACGTGTCTCATTAAAGCCCTAAGATATTTTCATGTACATCTTCAGCATGTTACTCAGTGCTACCCCGAAAGTAAAAGAACTTTCTTATTCTTAAAGAGTCTAGTTACGTCAACGATGTTCAACCCTCGATGTACTCATTGTCGACGCAAGAGCTTGGAAACGTGCAGTCTGCCCACAGAATATGAGAACGCACGTTGTGTATGTGCTGTGGTCCTTGTCTCCAAAAGGCCTTCGTACGTTGTTTTATAAATATGTACTAAAGTAATTATCTTTGCTTTTCATTTAATGTTTAAAATGCGTACATATATGTTATGAAAGAGCAACGACACAACGTTTGTCATTCCTGTTAAGCTACAAGTAACATGCTACTTTTCGACAACTGACCTTAAACTCATCCTTCTGAAAATGCAATGGAGTCCCAGACAATAGCCAGCCTCTTCAATTTCGTGTATAAAATAGAGTTTAATTTCCGCCTCAGACTTCTGTGATCTAGAGATCTCTTGTAAGAGAGAAAATAAAATGTGATTGCTTGCTCATTGGGTGTCGGTTTGTGCACAGACCTAATGTTATTGTGGACTACAATTGAGTGCAAGGAGCACATGCACACAAAGTCATTTGTCTCCCTGTTGCTTAATGACTTCATTCACCGGATGACATTGAAGGTATTTAAAAAAATGGAAAAACGTCTTACAAATGAATGCCGAAAGGAAATTTCGCTTTATCTGACTGAAACACATTTTGGTTATGTATTTGTCATGTGACCATGTTCAATACTGTTGAAATTTACGTATGAATTTTGATACGTTGCGAACTCTCTTACATTAGCAATCCTTTAGAATCTTTATATCAGTGTTCATCAACCTTCGATCCGCAGACCGTCACCGGTGCACGGTAAATTTACCGGTCCGGAAAACATAAAATAATTAAAGCAAGCCGTTGCTGAGATTAAAACAATCTGGAATTTTAACCAAAAATAATACACGTGAGCCCACATAATAATGTAATTAAAAATATGTGCATTCGTAGAAAAAAGAATATTAACAATAATGACAAACAACAGGTTCTGAGGAAAATATTTGGACTTAAGGGAGAGGAAGTCTTAAGATAACAAAAAGAAACAAGTGAGCTTGATGAAACGCTGCATAATTTGTACCCTTCTCTTCACCAAATATTGCCAGGGTGATCAAATTAAAACTAATTAACTGAGAATACACGAAGAACATGAAGAATTTATACAAAATTTTGGTCAGAAAATCTAAAAGAACACTTTGGCCTATGTGAAAGGAAAATACAAACAGTGCTTTCAAGAGTGAGGTATGTGAATGTGGAATGAAGTGCCACAGAACGTCAAGTGACGGGCTTTGTGAATATTGTAGAAAAACCTTCGTGTTCCATCAAATGCAGAAAATTCCTTGACCAGCTGAGTGACTGTTAGTTTCTCAAGAACTCTGCTCAAGGGGTAAGAAAATTATAATAAGTGTGAACGTTATCGACATCACAGATTAACTACTGACCTATTCCACTTTCTTTTTATTTATTCTGTAGAATATTATGAAAATCCGTCTCATAGCATTGTGACTTTCGAAGACCTTAGGGGTGTAGTTATAAAACAGATCATGGTTTATTATGTTCATAATTTTACATAATGGAACCGATTAGCACAACACTGTCTGGTTGGCTTCAGAGGTAAATCGCCTAAAAGACAAACTTTCTTGGAATCTTTGCAATTAGTAAAAACTCGACAGTGCAGTACATGACATTTCAATAATATTTTTGTTCTATAACTAAGAAAATCATTCAACATAAACTATATACAGATCCAGTTAAATCAAACCAGTCACGTCACTACGAATTATTGAAGTTTAATCCAAAAGTTAAGTGGGCGTTCTCATAAAGAAATTAGAAGATACATAATCTGCTTCGAGAAAACCACGAAACCCGCTCCAATAAACCTATCATGCACTATCTGGCAATAACTACTGTACAAGGATATCCATCGTAGGAATTTAGACATATAATTCCATTTTAGAACTAAAAAACTTGTTGAAAACTTTCTTATCATCACATCTTTTGTTCTAAATTTTATAGTCACGTCTTAAAAGAATTTTCTACCTTGCTCAAACGTTCTTTATATATGTGTAACGAAATTCCCAAAGATAGCAGCGTGTGAATATTTAAAACAAGAAAACCTTTACTAATCAATAAGACAGATCTCAATCTAGAGCCTCGTCCTCTTCCATTCGTTCTTAAAACAACACGTCCATCCTTTTTTGTAGAATAACTGAATGGCGTACATTCCACAAATTTACTGCTGGGTACAACATGATACTTTGTACATATCATTAAGGTTCTTTAACTCTGTATACAATCCTCTCTGGTTGACCGTCGTGTCTTTAATGATCCTGTAAAACTTGCCTAACAGAAAGGACGGATGTTTATTATAAAAACAGGGCAAAACCTACATTTGTAAAACAGAAATGAGATGTGACGTAAAACCAGAACAAAAGTAAATGGTAATAATTACAAAAGGATGAGAGGAGAAAACACGAAGGACAGATTAGCAGGAATCCTCTTGCTAATAACAATTGACTAAAGCGGTTCTGCTACCCTATTACATACTCGCTCATATGGACACAGAAGCACAAATGTAGCTCCAGCGCAATCTCAACCAGAAGAATAAGGCGGCAATGATGAAGGCGAAACAATAAAAAGGGCCGCCGCTTTGACAATAACAAGGCAGAGAGAGGGAGAGAGAGCGAGAGATGTGAACATACAACCGGTTTCGTACCAAAGAAAAGAGAATAAAGAGAAATAAACCAGAGTAATAGTTCTTAGAACAAATACTATATTAATATTTAGAAACGTCATATAGTATCGATTTCTTTACATCTAAGCAGCCTGTGTGCCTCATAGTTCTGCCACGAATACGTGAGATGTGGCGGTGTGTTAGGCTGAACAGAGAACCTAGATATTGCTTGATTAATTATGTATTTGAATTTTGAGAGCTGTTCAGTGCTATCATAACAGGGCAACAGAAATCTGCACAAGTGAGGAAACTGAAGACTTAAGTGATATTTCAGGTTCTCACGGAGGCGATTATGAATATGACTGTCTTCTGATATGTTGTATCGTAGCTTGTAGAACTTTACCAACATCTCAGAGATGTTTGCTGTGTCAACGATCAAGACAATGAGTAATATCCTCTAAACGTCGGTCTACATCTGTCAGACTAAATGGTGCAATGTCCCAGAAGACGGTCATCTTCATATTTTGTCTTTTGGCCCAACGTACGAAGTACAAATCCGTAACATGTGCCTCCTATGCACGACTACAGCCTCTACTTCAATAATCACTTCACTCACACTTATGTCCACTCAGCCTCCAAATGAATCAGTCTCTCAAACACCCATCCACTCAAACGTTCCGTTCCTCTTGACAGTTGCTACAGGTAAATAAATACCTACGGTACAACCCCTTCGCTCCTTGTTTCACGTTGCTAATAATTAACCATCAATGGTAGGAAAATAAAAACCGAATGTATTTATGTAGTCTTTGCAAATCAGACTATGACGCTTTGTTGACTATGGTCTTCTGCACTGTAATACCATGTTGGTTTGCAAGTGGTTTCCAACGGTGTGGACGAAAATGTTGCCCCTTTCTCGTCATGTAATCAAGTTGCTTCCTCTCTCTTACTTCCATATATTCTCCTCAATAATTTGTCCCCTAACACTCAATATGTACTTGAGAAGGCCATAATATTAATCAAAATGTAAAAACCTGTAGGACTACAAGATGAGAAGTGTGTATATAAAAATGTATATATATGTAAATATGTACCTTCATTTTAAAGGAGAATACCAGAGTTCCTCAACCTTTCTGGTACCGGGATAACCTCCCCAAAAATTATCTCATACATTTTCATTAAAAATAAAATCAACAGAAATATGGATTAGAAAGTGTGGTTTATTTGTCACGTTCTTTACTTCAATGTGAAAGTAAAAACTGTGATACAAAAGAGCATTAAACGTAAACAATACAACATAAAAATAGCAGACATACTACTCAACTCGCAGACCCCTTAGGCACAAGTTGAGGACCCCCGGTTGAGAAACAGTGAACCATGCACCACACTACAAAACTGTCTTGGTGGACACGAGGCTTTTACGACGAATACTATTTCTGAATCCATAATCAACTATCATTAAATTTAACTCTGTTTTTTTTAAAAAAATTACATCTGTTTGTGTGCGTTCGTCTGTAAATTTCTTATATAAATAATGTATATTCATGCTCTCATGCAACAGACATTAATTTATCCTGGATTTTAGTAACTTGGATATATATAAGCTATTTATTGTAATAAAATCCAACGTTAAGTGAAACACATTATTCATATTGCTTCCATCAATTGGAATATGAAATCACCCGGTCTATGTAATAAAGCGGAAAGGAATTTCATTACATCGAATAAACTCTACCCCACTTCCTTACTATTACATTCAGGTACAAGAAGAGGTCCATTGCCATTATCCAGGCATAGAAATCTTGGAGAAAATTTCATTGTGCAAACAACCATAATTCCAGAGTACGTAATAGTATCGTCTAGGTCTTTCAATAATCCATCACACAGGTTCATTCAAGTCACCATATATTTTCCGAGAAGAAAGGCAAGTCGAAAAGTGTGAAATTAAGTTTACTTTAAGTAACTGCTTGATGAAAGACACGAAAACACTAAGAATGTCGTCCACAAAGAATCTGAAATGCAGCCATTTAATGCACTGAAAAACATCCATTTAAAATCCCCATACGTTTACATTACGTTGTACCAAATTGATTCTGAGAAAATTTCACAACACACTTGTACTGATCTCGTTAATACTGGTCGGAGAGACGAAACATCTGGATAGCAAAAGCAACAGAATAACTTAACGTACTATAAGAAGTTTACGATATGTCGGATTTTATACGTCTTTATGTTGAATATAACGACAAGATATGTGCGTATAAAAGCTCAAAGTGATAGCGACAAATTACAACTGTAAATAGGGAAGAGAAATCATGATATTATTAAATTATATCGCTCCAGAAATACAGGGTTTACAGTTACCTTCGGGATAGAGGAGACATCTAATTCCCCAGATGGAATTATACTCGTAATACGAATGAAATCTCTTGACTAACAACAGCATTTTATTTTTAAATATCAATCTGCAGGGCTCCATAATTTGTCCACAAGTGGAAAACTCATTTCTAACGTAACTGCTTTCCCAGCAGGCATTCGACAACAAGTGGATCTGAAACTTTTAGGACCTCGATGTTACTGTTTCTTTCTGGTCCCTAACACGAAGCCATACAAGAATTCTAGGTAGTCTTAACATCAGCACAAGAAGAAAGTGTCGGTGGCAACCTCTGGCCGGGAAAGTAGCCCTGGTATTCGTCTGGGTCTCAAGGTTTTGGATTTTCTGTGCCACCAACGTAAAGCTTCCAAAGACAGGTGTTTTAGCTAATTTGTTGCCCCTTAATTAACTATTTGTCTACACTGGGTACAGTCCTATGTCAAAACTGATGGTTACTCAGCTACTCAACAAACACTGTTAAGGAACCCGAATGCTCATAGATATAAGAGGGTTAATTAAAACTAGGTCGGTCCTATGCCACACCTCAAGATATTCCTTTCTCAGTTTCATCTCGCTGAATATTGCAGCCGAGTGGTTGGCACTTCTGCTTCGTATTTGGGAGGTCTCGGGTTCAAACGACGGCCCGAAGACCGGGTTTCAGAAATTATATTTTTATGCTTTTCCTCTTGTCCCTCCAGGCAAATGCCGTGATAGCACCTTAAATTAGGTCACAACTACTTCCTTCCATGCCCATCCCAAATCATTATTCATCTTACCATCCGACGCTGTACAGTCTCATCTATTGCCAGTATCTTTAAATAAACCACAAATAAGTTTCATGAATATTTTCTTTTAGCAAGTTATCAACAACAATGTGTTGTTGAGTACACATTAGTCTTAAAGTATCTCATTTTTGTTTACTTTCTTTGTTGAGATGGATACTATTAGATTATCAACTGTTCGGCAATACAAAGAAGAACCAAGTAGTGTCTTTCAATGTCATTGGAAGAAGTGGAGTTGGAAGGTAGCTGCCATCCTGTCAGGTCAGACAGTCCTTTCCTCAAGAAGAGAGGGCAATGCTTTAAACATGAAACAGGCCGGTTAAACTACATGGTGGAACATTCACGGAAAGGGGTCAGAGTTTTGAGATTTTAAACTCGCTAAGGGATGTGGAATAATGCACAGTAGAGTCCACGCCTCGTTAGAAGTTTACAATAAGAATAAGGGGTAATCCTTAGGGTAGCGACAGTTTAACGGGAATACTGAAGTATTTACGATATGGTCAGTCTTGAACCTTATTGTACCAAAAACAGAAATATTCCATCTCCTTATTCTTCTTCTTCAGATAAATAAGAAAATGACCACTGGGATCATTAGCCGTGAATTCATTTAAAACACCCTTACCACTCTTCAAAAAGGCTAAGAAGACCTGTCTCTTTCAGCTATAACACGGAATTTGTGACTGTCTGAAAAGATCTGTCAGTGAGGAAACTTGAGGGGTCTTAATGAAGACGATGTGGACAAAAATCTGGATTACAAACATGCACACAAAAAAGCCCGCAGATTTGCGTGCCACGTTTTGTGTCAATTATTTTGGTAAATTTTCAATACCCTGCGCCGTCATTTCCGACATATTTGTTATGAATAACAAAACCTTTGTAATGCTAGACGTCAGTCGTCATGGCGATGGATTGTGGTCTACTGAATTAGGACACAATGTAGTCTTGTGGGTAGTTAGTAGCGTTTACTGATGTCCTATTGCTCCCAGAATGCCTGTGCCTATTTCAATTACCCGAGAAGACTGACAAGGAACACGAAAAATTTTCAACATAGCTGGCGTCTGGGCTGTGAACGAACCCTTGACTTCCAGAATAAGAAAAGAAAAATGCTAACCACACCACCTAGATTTTAGGGGAGTACAAGTATTTATATGAGTCTATAACCTATCGTCTGTAAAGCTACAAATTGTTTGTTTCGGATAAGTTTATCTGACAGATGTCCTTAAAAAAAGCACAAGACCAAAGGAAATATCCGGTTGTCACGGTGGCGACTGTGAAATTGGGGGTCTTTAGGGATACTGCACGGTGTAGTCTAGCACCTCTGAAACGTCGGTAAACGTCTATTGATTACACGGTGCAACATCAAAGAGCACAGCAAAAAAAAAAACTGTTAAATGTCTCCCTTCCCTTCTGACACACACACAATGTTTGGTTATAGTAAAGGTTAGTATGTCAATTAGAAAGGTGGAATATACGAACTGAGGTGAATATAATTGGAGCACAGGACTGGGATTGAACAACCAGTTAGGCGTGGTTTATTTTGCCAGAGTTCTTTACGGCTTCTAAATTTTGTTGATGGCAACAGAGAGGAAGTATCAGAAGTTAACTCGGCTTAGTGTGGTGGTTTCACACAAGACGTGAAAGTGTTTCTATTCTTCATCCTATAATTCTAGCCATTCTATAATTCTTGACTAAATTCATCTTCTAAACACTACAAAAACACATTCCATTATGTTTCTTACGTATTATTGGCTTTATAATCACTGTCACTTTTTCAGACTTTTCACCACTTTAAAGTGTCGGTTTTTAATCACGTTTCGGCCGAAAAAGATCATCATCAGGTTCATTCAAATTGTACCCACGCTATTGCTCATCTTAGATGGAAATAATAGTTAATACGCGCATTACTTTTTTAATTTGTCGATAATCAAATGGTGTATAAAATATAGTAAAATGTCACAGTAGTGGAAACTAAAATATTGGACATCATACTTGTTACTGTAATCTATGGATTTGCATATTGTTTCGTGATCTGCAGCCGAAACAAACAAACTCGCCAATCCATAGAAAACAACAGCAACATAACACCTCTATGATATAATTCATTATTTTAAAGGTTTACTATAACTCTAGTTGATTATCTTATTTTATTTTTCAACATTTTAATCGAAACATTAAAATCCTAGAGAAATTCATTGAAAATCCTACCAAACAACTATTATTTACGATTTGCGATAGCTTCAATATATTCTGAGTAAACCTGATGACGGCCGTTTTAGGTCGAAACACCAGTACAATAATAACGGACATTCGTAAAAGAGTTACAGTTATAATAAATTAAGGAATACTTAATTCCTACACACTTCGTTATCTTCAAGAAACTGTTTTATATCAAATAGCCAGATGTCTATATAACAAAACACGACAAAAATAAAATGAGAGTTACAAAGAAGTTAATCTGTAAGGAGATTTTAATCGAGTTGTCATAATGACATTGCTCCAGCAGAAAATGAACTGACCACCGGAATGTAATCAGCGAATTTTTCTAAACTCGGGTACCTGCGATGACGCTACGTAGTTGGTCAGAGACATTCTGATCCACTACACGAATGCTGCTCTTTACCCTTTCATGGATTGCTAAGACTTTCCAAGACTCTAAGAGCCTACAGGCCTATGCAAATCCAGTAACGCCCCATTCTATCCACAAGTTTAATTTTCAAACCACTTGACAGATATACATAAAATTTGGCAAGCGATATCTGCAATAAAAGCTTGGAAAATATTTTTATGCGATGTTATGATACAACTTGTATCTTACACGAGCAAGCGAGTGCTTTTTGTTCGATTCACGATATATAATACTTAAAATCTTGTCAAATAACAAGTTATATGTGGTGATAAGGTGCATGTTTTATGTCGTACTTCGCTCACTGGCTTAACCAGGGCTGATTCACTTTAAAAGAAACAATAAAAAAGGGCTCATTTTGAAAGAGATACGTACACTGAGTTAAATTCGCATTATTTCCAGTTACTCAAATCCCGTCTTTTTGTCCCTTAAGGACAAACCTTGCATTACACAGAGTAAAAATACCAAGTAGCGTTCGTTAAATTTGATACAAGACAATTAGCCAATTTTTCTAATAGAATTAGCGAATCATAAGCCACGTAAAGCCTGCAAACGGAACGTACAAGTCAGTATCCTAAATCTTGCAATGAGATATCGACATATCTCGTATACAGACTGGTTACCGCGGCTTAAGAATAAAAGACTTTCACTCGATGCTATATCAGTACGTACTACGTTAAGCAACAACAAAACAGAGGACACAAGGAAGGAATGAAAGAAGAAAATTATTTGAAGACAAGATAAAGGGAAGGAAAGAAAGAATTTATTTAAATTTAAGAATTTTCCTATTATTTTAAAACGTAGCTATCAGCGTTTCGGAAGAAACTGTCGCCTCTATCTTCAGTCTTGCACCCTGAAATTGGAAGCCGTATGCTCTTAAGAAACGTTGTTAACAACCTACAAGTCAACATGGCGCCACAGTTCGGAAGGACATAATTGGCATCTCCAGAGCTGAGAAAACTCAACATTTTAGGTTAATTATTTGTGCCGATATTTTAAATGATATAGCAGCCTACATCCTACAACCAGGACAAAGGTTCATATATGCTATGCAGTGTTTATTAAAACGCCGGAATTTAACAAACTAGTACTTCAAAACAGGACAATTACTGTATTTCTTATGTTATTCAGTATTATTCAACTCACTCTTTAATACCCAGAACGCGTTTCGACACTACAGAGTCGTCTTCATGTGGAGTATCTATTATGGTGTGTCCACTGCAGGCCTCAAATTCATAGGCTATGTAGACATGTCTGCCACTTCATAATCTGTGATTCATTTTAGCTGCATATTTAAGTCATGGGGTCACATACATTTTACATATGTATGAATGTGTATATAACTTTCTTGGGTGAGATTTCAGATTCTCAAGACGGTGTGTACAAAAACGACTTCTGGGGTGATACGCCGTGTAATCTGATAGAAGATTACTGACGTTTTAGATGCGCCAACTGCCTCCATCAACAGGACGTCAGTCATATTTATCTTTTTATTATTGTAGTAAGGACCATTTTATATTGTGAGTTTTCAGTTGAATGCTATTGTAAATTAACCTTACCTCTCTATGTAGAGTGGAAAGCAAAACAGTCTCGAAGGATGGGTGAAACCTTGGAAAGCAATAAAAACATCAGACAAGTGTTTTATGGTGGTTGCCTAAAATCCATTCGAGGGTTCGAGCTCACGTAAATTTTCCTTCGGTGTGTTGTTTCCAAGCTTCAGGCAGTACATACATGTTACATCTGGCTGATGTGAGACTGCAACAAGCTTAGTGTAGCTTAATTTATGTGCATTTACATCAGCAGCAAAGTGCGAGTTAAAGAACGTCTTAAATTGAACGAAATATTTATAGCATAAAATTCATACCCATTAAGAGAAGTCATTTAAATTCAAAAACATAATATATCCACTTAGGTTCATAGCGAAGTGGAACGACAAATATGGAATCTTCTGAAGCAGAACATGACATCCTTCTGCGATATTCAATAAGATTTTAAATTTGACGATGGAGGCAGCAAGTCCTTCGAAACGTTCGTAAACTGTACCAGATTACATGGGGCTAAAACCCAGAAGACAGTCATCTTCTTCTCAGATGCTTTAATTGCATTTTAATTAATATGTACTAGGCAACAGTCTGAAAATCTAAATTAACTAACCCCTTGAAACCGAAACTCAAGTAAATAATATTTAAACACTAACCGAAGCCCGCACCTCAAAGAAAACCCAACACATCGCCATCACAAAGCTCAGTTGGTTTAATGCTCTTTAAGGATATAATGGCTGTTCACATTGAGAACCATTCGAAACCTACAAACAGGGACCTAAACTGTAAGAAAAATGCAGAATTACTGATTGGTAGAACAGTTGCCACATGTAGTTACCACTGGGAATAAAGATCTAAATAATCTTTTACGTATTGAATCTAACTCACAGTTTCGCAAGTATGCACACTGTACATTTGAGAAATTTGTCCTGTAGGAAATGTTCGAAGTAAAAACATCAATTAAAAGAGAAATCCCTCCTAATTCTAATAATACTCAGCAAACACGCGACTTCTTATGTTTAATAACACATCAAAATGAGCTGTAGACCACAACTGGTGATATATTTCAATGAAAAACTAAATAATTTCAGCTTTCTGATACGCCGTTAAGCCATCAGTAATTGCCTGTGTAACAGTGGTACATAAAGTTCGATCGTTTTTAAACCAATAGCGACTACTTACTTATCGACTTATCCTATATATAATTTATATTCTTTTGCTTTAATTAGAGGTCTATGTGTGTACGTGGTATTTCTAGTTTTGTATTTCTGATCGATATGTCACTCATAGCAACTAGAAGGCTGAACATTAATTGGATCCGACAATTGTTCCATACAAGTCCAAGCTTTTCCATCTACAAAAACCTTCACGTCCAGTGTTTGCAGATGAAGTGAGTCTATAACTGCCGAACTGCCCATTACAACGCCTTCCGCGACTTACCGACGTCGTAGAGACAATGAAATGGCATGGATCGTGTGCTGTTTAATTTAATGGTTACTGCCTCTGCTTGAAATGTTTATTAACTTTATACAACAGTGGGGAATTGTCTGCATTGTGTAAGAGAGAGGCGCGTGTAATCTCTGTGCGGAGTTTCACTCAGTTAAGTCGATACAACATTTATGTGTACTTTATGCTTATACCAGGGTCATTCAGACAGCAATCTGTGACAGTGTTTGGTCCGAGTAAAAATTGTAAGAATTAAAATCAAAACTTCTTGAAGCATCTTATACAACACGATACGTTGTCCTTGATTAAGTGGATGTTGAGGTTCTGACGGCGGTGAGTACGAAGAAGGTTGTCTTCTTGGTTGTAGAGCCGTGTAATCTGGTAGAAGTGTACCAATGTTTCAGAGGTCCTTGCTGTCTCCATCATGAGGGAGATGATCATGGATGCAGCCAGGACATGTAAAACGTTGGTGAACTTTTACCAGATTACACAACGCTACAACCCAGAAGACAGCCATCTTCGTCTTGATTACTTTGTTGAAATTGTAATGGTGCTGTGGCGACTGCAAAGTTCGTGCTGCTTCGAAAGAAATGTGAAAATAAGACGAACTGGAAGGACTTAAGAACTGAGAAACCATAAATTAAAGCAGCACGGAATGCTCTAAGACATTTATTTTCTATAGGACACCAGTGCCCTTAGAATCGTAGAAAATGTGTTTAAAAACATTAACAATTACCAATTCATACATTCTCGAAATTGGATATTACGGTAACCAAAACACTTGGTTCATTATAGAAAAATTGAGAATTACAAACGCAATTCCTCTTAGACAAGGGATTTTTTTCTATTTCGGAAATCAGGCATAAGGTTATCGATACTCACAATTACACAACGGCGCATCGTAAAAATTGTAAATAAAGAAATTGGTTCCTTTTAGTGAGTAAACCCCGGAAAAATCAGACTATTATTTCAGAAGTCAGGCAAAATTCTTAACGCGTCAGATAGACCTAAAGTTAACTGCATCGTACAAGAACTTATCATAGTCAAACGCACATTCCTAGTAATATTTTGAAAATATTTTGCTCTTCAGAAAGTACGATGCTTGGACATTAATAGTGGCAGTGGAAACAGCCTCACTAATACAATTATTGCTCTTATTGATTCCCTGTGCCAGAATTGTACACTTCTGAGAGAAATTAAGTAAAATACAATAACTTATAACATTTAAGTTATAATTATAAGTATTAAGTTAGTATATCCATTTGAAAGCCACAGGTAATTTTAATCAATTTTTAGGCCCTTCCCTAGAGTCAGGCATCTTCATGAAGCCAGTACAATTTTTTTAGATAAATTTGTCCTGGTACACCTGCCATAAACAAGACTTTGATTCAATAAAATCGCGGCAGAGGAAAAGAAAAAAAAGATCTAAGTTTTTGTTTGGAGGGGGGCATATTAATTTTTTGTCCACTAGATACACTCGCAATGCTACCAGAAAAACTTATTTTCGATTTACATATAAAGTATAATAATCTTACACGCACAAAACATTTGTCTCAGAATTCTGAACCATAAAAAGTATTTTTCTTTATTTGTAGGTCAGAGTTACTAAAACGAAAATTTATTACTTTGGTCACGTAATGTGATACTCCTTCATGTGGCCAATTATGGACGAGAGAGAATTTAGCCACCAAAACGATTTAGAAATAACATTTTTAAAAATTCGCCAGTGCCGGGGTAAAGGGTAAGTAAGTCCTACAAGTTCAGGAAACGAAAAAAAAAATTCGGAACGTTCTCACAAATAATGTTCATTAACTTGCCAAAAAAGAAATAGTACATAAATATGATTACACAATTTACGCACCAACTTCTGACTATGGCGAAAATTTCGCAAAATCGCGGGTCTAATATAAAATAATTTAATTTTTGTACTTTTTCATCTTTACCCTCGTGCCAGTGAATTTTTCGCATGTTTGTCAAAGAATAATATTCTGTCCCAATTACGGTTTCACCTCCCCCTGTTTCATTTAATACCACTTTGTTTAATTTACCTTGCTCTATTTTGTTCCAGTTTTAGCCACGTCTGACGCACAAGAGCAGGTGCAATTCATGCACAATTCTTTTTATGCTGTGTGACTAGTATCCCAGATATACAAAATGCATATATTTCTGCGTAATAGTTGGCAATGTTGCATTACTGTTTGTTTGGGCACATGTCGATGGAATGGAGAAGGCCACGAAAATTACATAGGCAAGGAATGCAATTTTCCCTCTGTTATCAGCTGTGTAAACAGTAACTGTACCAGCTAATACATTGCAAAACGGCTTAGTTTGACTGTTTAACACAAGTCGTTATGATTAATGCTTATAGCCAATCATATTTCGGCATCTGTAGAATATTATAGTTATGATATCAGTTTCTAATAGCGCGGAGTACAAAGATGGCTGTGTTCTGAGTTGCTGTGCCGTGTAGTCTCGTAGAAGTTTACCGCCATTTCAGAGGTGTTTGCTGCCTCCATCATCGGGGCGATGAAAGATCTGAAGATGGAGGCAACAGGGACCTGTGAAATGTTGGTAAACCTCTAGGGCACTACAACCGAGAAGTCAGTTATATGTCGCAATATTTCTTGTTTACATTATTTACGGTAATTTATGTAATCTCGAAATTATGTTAATGTAGACAAACGTCGTTTGATAAAAAGTTCCCACATGTAGAAGAAATCTTCGGCATTCATTAAACATCATTGCTTCTGCATTATAAATATATTTTGATCATCGCTACCAGACCCTAAAAATGTTGAATTATGCATAAATTACTTCAACTAGAAATCGAGTCGACGCTGTATAGTCTGAGCTACTGAAAAAGCGTCGTTAAATAAACTATACATAAAAAATACAAATCGTGATTTGCAAGTCCTGCTACCATTAAAACTACAGAAGACCTTAAAAATAACATGTTTTCACACTTTAATTTTATGACTCAAATTTGACATTACAGTCCCAACTTTCTGTGTTACTAAGATGGTCTTAGAGTTAGGCCTACATGTAACTGGTAAACTCTGTAGCTAAAAATATACATTCACCTTTTCCGTAAACATTCAACATTCCTTTTCTGTGCAGGATTTTAGGGTGTTATAATACCGGATCGACACCGGTATGATTCTTTGGGTAGGATGTCGTCAATGTACTCACCCATGAGCTGCAGGGTGATGGAAGGCACCTGTCGGGGTACCGGGGTGAACGACGCGCCCCGACGCAGGGTCCCAGATGTAGCGTCCCTCATGAGTGCGTTGATCCACCGGCAGGGGCGCATGGAAAGCCGCAAAGGCTGACGGGAACTGGAGTGGTAAGCCTGCGGAAGCCGAAGAATGAACATGATGGAATGCCTCTTTTTCGGGCATTATCATTCAAATTAAAAATTGTTCCCTCACTACGTCCAGATTCATGTACTAACAAGACTGTCACTGGGTTAAACATCCCAACAACGCTGCACCATGTCTATGTTACATTTATAAATAAGTTTGTTTATGACGGAGAACGACAGGTGTTTTATAATTCTTTCCTAAACTTTTGCACATGAATACAGTAAACAATGCATTTAAGTTCGGTTTTACTGGATAGACTGGAAAGTTCTTGAAGCAGCGGTTGATCTTTTGGTTAGTGTTTTTTTAAAACAAAATAAAGTCGACATGGAAATTGCTTCCATTTCTTTTATTTGTAAATAAAAAGAATCCACTGGCAAACACAAAAACAAAACCACAATCACAAGAAGTTGTCTCTTAAGTTTCAACCGAATTTCAAGTCTGTAGCTACGTGAGGTAAAGAGTTTCATCGTAATGTCTTCATTATTCAATTGGAAACACGTGTCTCGACCCACTAGTTATGGAAAAGAACGACAAGCTCTGCAACTATCCCTTTTCGTTCAAGGTGGGTTACTCCTGGATATGAAGATATCATTGATGGGTGACGTTACCATGATCTTGAAAGCCCACTCCCACACAAAACAGAAGAGTCAGTGAACCAATAATCACCACACACAACTACAAGGCTTAAAATTCTTCTCCAAATACTATTTCCTTCTTTGGTGTATTATTATCGACGGTTTTCTGTCAAATTCGCGTTGAATCACATACTCGTGTGCTCTAAAACACAACACAAACTTAAAACAAATGAGTACTAACAATAATGGTCGACAGACCGATTGTCAGTTGTTTCCAGAGCTTCACGTACTCGTACCAGCTAGCGCTGCTCGCCCGGTTGACAGCCCGGCTTTACAACTCAACTAAACTTGAAAACTAGCTCTTACTCGGGATCGGGGCTAGTAATTCCTGACCCCTCTTCCCCTCGACAACCCAACTGGGCCTGCCTGCCATCCCAACCTATCTAAATGCCTTCTTTCTCTCTTCATCCATCTCACTTACTCTCAGGGACCCGTCCTAATGTATTCGACTCATGAGTGCAAGGGCAGGTCCACCGCAAGACAGAGACAGAGAAGTGGAAGATGAAGAAGGAGAAGTAGAAGAAGAGAAAGAAAGAGAAACACCAAAGCAATTCAACACACAACACACACAGCCGACTAAAATTCCAACACACAAACAAGATCTACTGGATCAGAGAGGAAGGATCTAGGCTACCATTTCATCCACGCTATTACAGGAGTCCCCATGTTTAAACTGTCTTCTTATGTCATAATTAACTTTTTTATATCAAAGGAAAAACAGGAAGAAAATACAAGCTGTAGCTGTTGGCTACAGGTTGAAAAAAAATGGAGCTTCTGTGGTACTATCGGGTTCTGAATCGAGGACTTTTAGTACCTGATGAACAACAACCGTGAAAACAAGTGTATTGTTACCGAACTGCTTTCCCCCTATAAATTTTACGGTCACGCTCTCATCAGAAGAATCCCTTACTCTACAAAGTTTAACTCAGTACATAGCCATGAGTTTGTGGTTTGCCTATGCACAAAGGAAACAAAGCGACGTCCTGTCTTATACATTGCAGTTCTCATGGACTTAATAATATTTTTCTTTTTGAGGGCGTTTCCACTTTCTGCACAGAACATGTTATGATTGACGTTAACATCAGATGTGTTTAAATTCATAATTCTTGAACATTTGGCATTATCCCTGTGTAAAATTCCAGTTTCCCCACCGCCGACACGATTTTCCACAATTTTAAGTTACAGCAGGGAAATGGATTGTGCATAGACCTACGGAAAACGGAATTCTGGAATTATTTTAAAGTCAACAAAAGAAGAATATCTGCAGACAAAAGTATTCAAAATTACTTCATATCATAATTTAAATCTGTCGTCAATGTGATAGATGTTCATGTACCTTCATAACAATTGCGATATTGATTCAGCCTACTTGTTAATATTTACGTCTCTTACGGATGTAAAGGCTGTCAGAAGATTTTCTACATTCCTAAGTTTAAAATGTTTACAAGTACAAGGCTAACCGAGCAGTGGGTAATATTTATTGGGCCGAACGCAACAATCCATACAGAAATATATATTCTTATTCTTCTTTCTTACAACGTGTATGCCCATTAAGTCTATTCCGATGTCACAAAAACTGTTCAAACCATTTTATTTTTGGTCTTCCTACATACCGTTTTTCTCGAAATTTGTTGTTAAAATTTTTTGTTTTTAACATAATATATGATCTGACAAGACAGAAATAACATAAGGACGCAGGATTTTATATAATGAGCTTGAGGTGGTGTTCTGTGTTATCTGCTAGTCGTTTACGGACGTTTCGTACTTGCTTGCTGCCACCATCATCAGGGTAATGCAACAAGCACGTTTAAAGTCAATGAACTTCTACCAGGCATCACAGCGCAACATTCCAGAAGACAATATTCTTCATACAAGCCGCCGTGAGAACCAAAATTATCACAAAGAGAATTTTGGCTGATTTAGCATCACTGGACATAAATTATTGTTTATAACTTAGTTAAGAGACAACAAACATTTTAAAAGAAATCTGGCTTTGTCAGGTTCTTTTAATAAAATTCTTTGTCCAGATATAGACCGTGTTCATTGGTAGATATCAAGAGTGGGATAATAAGGTCCACAAGCCGTGTCTTCATTCACGGATAAAATACGGCACGTTTTCTTGCTACAGCCTATTTGTGTTACTGTTTTATTATGTACATAAATTGTACACAATTTAACCAGTTTAGTAGCGTATATTGTGGCTCACGCCCAGCAGTTGCGCACTCCAGTCTGAGAAGACGTTAACGGCCTCAGAGCTCTGTATATTTAGAAAAGCAATCAAGAAATATTTACTGAAATAACACTGTACTCTTCAGTTTTTTTAAAAACATATTTTCCTTAAAGTAAATTATTTTATTTACTGAATCTCAGAATCAAGTTCTTGCAATTACTTCAGTGATTTTCCAGATTTAAATTTAATATCATAAAAGTATCAGTTCATAATTTACTAGAATACACCCCCGCCATCTTCCTGAAACCAGTAGTACGAAAAACGACACAAACAATTCATAACCTACAAATAGCATATACAAGATTAGAAAGGTATACACTCTGGAGTACACTGAAGTTCCAAAAGTGTTCTTGGGGAGACGGTGAAGTCAACTGGTTACTTGGCTAATAAACATGGCCCAAAGGAAATGTGGTCTTGATCACTGTTACTGAAAAGTAACAAGAAAGAAAACAATGGCGTAAAAGATCATAATTGCGTGATCCAAGGTCGTTTCTTTTCATGAACAATCACTCCAGTTTCTGCTGTCGTAACAACGTACCTCCACAATGACCTTGGTTTCCATTGTTGCGAGAATGTATAACAACCATTTCTTAGTTTCACACTGTTGTAAAAACAATGCTCAACACTCCCAACAATGTGTTACAACAATAATCCTTTATAGTGCTGGTTGCATAGTTCCTAGAGAAACGCGACAGGCAGACAGGCATGGACAGGTCCATTACGTGTTTTTCGCTTACGTTATGTCGTGAGAAACAGCTACTAACCCCCACCATCACAAAAATACTTCAGAATTCGATATACAGGCATGCATACGTACATACGCTTGAGTTGGTCATTTTTTACAGTTGGTAGCGCCAAAACATTTGGTTTAGAATCAAAGGCATTTAATAAAAATTAATATTAGAGATACCTATATTTTCCTTATATTATATTAATACGCACAATCACTAAAGACCTTTTCGCAAAATCTCGTTTCCTTTATTTATTTAATATTTTTAGCAATATTAACGTTGCGTTTATCAACCTTGGTTCGTATGACAAAGTGTTTATGAATAATGACTGGTCTGGTATGAAGATTTCTGTCTTCTGGGTTTTGCGCTCTGTAGTCTGGTCGATGTTTACCAAAGTTTCAGAGGTCATACTGCCTTCGTCATCAGGGCGATGAATGTGGTCTGATATCGATTACCGAGTATTTCATTACGATAAATGTCTAGCACTGGAGTTGAGGCAGACTGCTAGCAGCGTCGTATAGAAGGTTAGAAGTAGGAAGTCTGGTGATCAACAGCGGATGCTAGCAGCACTTATTGAGCATTCACAATCGAGTCTTGACTCATTCATAAATACATGTGCGTTACGCAATGACAGAAATTTTCTTATTCCTCGCACCTTACGCATGCATGCATCACATACGGAACAGCGACAGGACTTAACACAAGTGAAACATGCCTGAAGGGCCACAACAGACATAATTTTTTATCCCAGGTAAGACATTACACGCCTGCTGGCTACCTGAATTGTAGACCAACATCGAATGTGAACTTTTGTTTTTCAATGGTCCGCTGTGGAACTCATAGCAGTTTAATTACGATGATGCGTTTATGACGTGATCATACCATGGAGGAAGTGGTAGATGCCTATTGTGAGGTGTCATACTACACTTCGCCTGGATTGGCTGATGTAAATAACGAAAAGTGTCATCAGGAAATCGGAATTGTCCTTCGACGAAATGCAGATGAGATTTACAAATATGAATCAAATAACATACATCTGTGCACTTGGACTCATGTGTTTGTGTGTATGTGCGCACGTGCCTGTACGCTGATAAATTTTGCGTCAGTGTGAAACTTGTTACTAGCAATATGACTTTAGATGCAACGTCTTTCGACTTCCTGTTCATTTGATTATGTTCACATTTTTTGTTTGCGATGACAGAAGTAGAGATGTGCCTGGTACTTTAATTAAGTTCTACCTGGTACCTAATTATGAGCCACACGGTAAGGCGTGTACGGAGTGGAGAAATAGCCCCACACGTTTTTAACCTCAGCAATAGAACGAGGTAAGCGGTTATCTTTACGACCCGACTGGATTACCCCAGGGAAAGAAGCCGGTACCCTTTGGTTAAGAGATTGTGTGGTTCCCAGAGCCGGTTTTTTTACTTTGTGGAGGAAAAAAAAGGTCTTCGTAGCCTAGTCACGCATAACTTCTAAAAAATGCAATTTTGTCAATAAAATTTGTTGAGTGAATTGTAACTAAAAACAGTGCGAGACCGTATGATAGCTAATCCGGTCTTATACAAGGCTTCCAAAAAGGCCCAATCAATCATTACATATCCACCCTGAAGATGGCAACTACATTGCTTGTCGAAATGTGTAATACTTTCAAAAATTCGATGCGACTTATCCCCAAAGACGAAGTTACACATTTTATTTGTCCTTCAAGTCCACGTACTAACTTACAAGTTTATTCAGGCTTCTATAGTAGATCTCACATTCGTAAGAATATTTGACAGATTAAATTATAACTGCATAAAGCAAATAAATGTAACGTAAATCTGTGTAAGATTTGAATATTGCTGTCTTTTAACATAAGTCTGTTTCCGATGTTTGTAATTATCCATTGTTATTAACCGTGTCACTGAAATTGTCTGTAATAGCCTACAGTTGGCCAATACCATTATGTAGGTACAAAGGGAAATTACATATAGAATCACCCAAATCGAAGCACACAGCAGCAATTTTGTGGTGGCCTCTTGTCAGTCAGTTGATCAGCAAATAACAGTGGTCATTTTGAACGTCTACGTAGATTCACTAGTTCATTAAGTGCCAATGCTGACGTTTGTAATGATTTAGTTTACTGAAATGATTATTTCTCGCGTTGAATTTGTGTATACACCTTTTTGGGGCATTCTGTATTTAAGAAACTAAAATTTCTAGGATTGCACCGTCAGATTAGCAGGGCATCGTCTCTATTAATGAATTCACTTGAATGTTGTAGGACATGTACAACGCATGAAGTCGGGCGTTGTTTCTCATACTCACTGGAATTTTCACAGCATTTATACGGTATTAAAAGAGCATAGACTGATTCAGTTCTGAGAGCAGTCAGCAGCGGAGACAACCAGAGGTCACATCATTATTATGTTATTTCTTTGTTCTTGGAATACAGGCACAGATAAAGGAGGAGTAATGTTTACATAATTGTGCGCTGATTTATGAGCTCAATTATAGTATAATCTTTAACCATCTTGCTACTGGCCTTCATAGTAATGACAATTATATTTAAAGAGCAATTTGCTGTTCATGTTTCATTGCACTAAAAACAGGAAGTATTTGCTTTGGAATGGAACTTAAAAGATTACATCTAAAGAGTAGAAATGCGGTTTAAACTATATTTAAATTAATTTACTTCGGTCGTAAACAAGAGGAATATCAACAATATACTTTTACGCAATTACTAGTATTTTTATTTTTAAAATTAATTAACAAATCAGTTGATGTTTCCTAATATGTAACCAATATAGAATGCAGTATCTCTGTAAACGTTTTTGATAAATGCGTGTCATTAATTTGATATATATTCTTTAAAATATCCTAGAATATGCATTAGTGTAATATCCATGTTCTGAAGTTATTTCTCTATGAGTTGGGTAAACGCAGGACACGATTTCTCTACTTCGTAGAAAGACAAACTGTCGAACTGAAAATACATTACATTTATTTAAAGAGACGAATATGCAGTGGAACCCAATACAACTAGAGATTAATTGTTTTGAGAGGAAGAAGCAGATGACAGCAATTGGTTCTACGAAGATTAGGCAAGCATATGTGCTTCGGTTACAATCTTGTGATAAGTCATTCAACCTTGTTACGCAGTTCATGTATTTATCAATGGAAAGAGCGTGTTTTGAAATTATTTTGCTTTTCAATCTGTGACATTTGCATACTTTTACCAGAATATTTATCAAAAAACATTACAGTTATCTGAATGTGTGACCCAATAATTTCACGTGCCCCGTATATTAAAAGAAACATTCAATGCTGTGAAAGTTTGAAGCACAAAGCCCAAATAAGTAATATTTAAAGGTTCAATTTCTACTTCAAAGAAAACACAAGCCTACAGTACAAACAATTAGTTAATGCTGTTTAGGAAAATGGCCCCTTTCTTTTCTTAAATGTGTACGAAACCCATAAATACTCTCCACGAATAAAATTCAGAGTTAGTGAATATTATGACTGATGGTAGTTACCACTAAGCTCAAAAACATTAAGACAGAAATTTCTCAACACAGATGGGACAAAATATGTTAAATTTTCACAGAAATTGCTGCGTCCTAGAATAAGAACTGCCTTTCTTGAGCAAAATTCACATAACGGTAATAAAGAGCGAAATGAAGACCGAATTTAAGCTAATTAACTTTTATAATATGAATATAGGTTCAAACACGTTTTGATTCGCATAAGTCATTGCAATAAAATGGGAAAATGAAGATAAAATGATGGATAAAATCTGCATAAAATGTTTTCAGTTGCTGGTATTTCCTTACTTTGGGAAGAAAAATGTTTAATTGAAAAAGAGTTAAATTTACTGCTGATGCATGAAGACTAATCACCATGAAGCTGTCACAAGCACAGTACTGGAACGTGGAAAACCTAGCTGTCATACGGTACTATATTTAATAAGAATACAAAAGGTTTTATTGTAATAAAAAGGTTCTAAACTGAATTTTAATAGTCTCTAGCAAGAAAAAAGCTAACAAGCTACAACAATGAACATGATAACTGGATGGATAGATATCAGTGCTAAACCCTGTGGCTAAATGCGCTATTTTTAAACATTATAGTGGCATAATCCTACTCTTAAAAGCACAAACCTTATAATAATATTGTATAACTTGAATGAATAGAAGACCTATAATACATTTTCCGGTATGGTAGCTCAGCTTCCGATAGGTTAGTCTGTATACATTAGTTTATTGAATTTTTAAAGATACTTTCTGTTAGCACAATTCAGTTTCGAAACATTTAGAGTAACTGAGGTTTCATGTTCTCACAACGACGAGTATGAAGATGGCTGTCTTCTGCTTCTGGGTTGTTGCTCCATGTAGTCCGGTAGAAGTTTACCGACGTTTCTGTGGTCCTTATTGTCTCCAACATCACGGTGATCGCATGGCACAACAACCCAGTAAACAGACATTTCATGTTGTGTAATTTCTCCCAGAAATGATCATTGCGTGAGTAGCAACTTTAAGCAATGAGTTCAAACTGTTTACACTGACTGTACTTGTTCGCTGCACTTCATTCGGATGCTGGACATTAATGAAGATCTATTCTGCAATGCAGAATTTGTGCTTCTGTCACTTACAGAGCCTAAACTACAAGAAACCTCAATGCTCATGTCTATATGTTACTGATTACGGACAGTCGGAATCCCTTGTTTGCTTACGAGATGAAAATGTTACCATGTTACTTTATCTTTTTCTTATTTTTTCTATCTGTAAGTGGGTTTTGTGTATAAAATCCCTTTCCTCATTTCTGATGTCTGTTAAACGGATGGCTGGCTTGGCTGCTATCGTAAAGAATTTACATCGAATACAAACAAACACATACGTATACAGGGTGCCTTATTTAATTTAGTTTTTCTATCGTACCGGCCTATTAAAGTAATAACAGAAAATAGAGACAACAAAATTTATCGAATATATGAGCATTAATCATAACTTCATTCAGTTAAAACAGAGAAATTAGCAATGCCAATGTCGTCCCATTTTCATGAATCGAATCTTGGAATAGTCGTGATTTCCAAACGGTTTCTTAAGTTCAAAATAAGTAAACTACATGTAGGCTTAGTGTGCATGCCTGTCCGCAACTTATTTCTTTTAGTACTTGAAATAAGCAGGATTATCATGGTTTGTGATGTATTGTTTAGTCTGGGCCCCGTTTCTGGTTGATAGCACTATGCGTATTTGTAATTCCGATGTTTCGAAGATACTTCCTGAAAATACTTCCCATCAGTCTGTGCACCTGTTGGCTTATTATAAATATCTGCAAGGACCATAGGGTAGTCACTTCACTTTTTGATGAAGACAGTAAAATTGTCTTAAACTTCTGCAATACACACTGCAACTAAATGATGTCATCACGAGCAATCCACATTATCAGTAAACCGCGATAAAGGATTAAAATTCTCTGTGGCATTTCTGGTTACTTAATGCCTTTACTTATTAAACTTCATTGTTTTTATTCTTGTCCTTATCGCGAGGAAGGATAACTCGAATAATTTAATTCGTGGCTACAAGATGGACGACCGGAATTTTGATGCTTGATAGGTGCCGTAATTTTTCTCTTCACCATTTCTGACCGAGTGTTATTTGCTCCGTAGGGGAAGGGAGCGCTCGATTAATGACCTTTTCTCCAGTCGCGAGGTAAAGAATGCGTGGAGCCATTTCTACTTTTTCTCACACGTTTTAATTAAGCACATAGGAAATGTTACATATACCTATTCCAAATATAATAGCCAACGTCCGTTATGCACGCATAAATGTACGAGTGCGCCGTTCGTGCGAGGCAGAAAAAATGTGGATTAAGTTCTGACGGTAGCGATTCTGGTAGCAAGAATTGAAAACGAGCTATGGCGGGGTTTTCCTAGAGTCTGGAGCCAGGCGGTCGCTCGGTTTTGTGCGGTGTTGGCGTTCGCCACCCGTGAAGACGTTTTCGCATTGTATTTAATATAAACAATTTTTATTAATTTTGCACTTCAGTGTCCTGTTCAATACTAAGAAGGTTTAATCCCGTCAAGTTTTACGGGCCATACTGCTCTGATTATAGTATATGTGTCAGTGAATTGTTTATAAACTCATGGTTCTCGACCACGTGTCTGCAGATTCTTATGTAGGCTCCAGTAGCCAGCCAGCAGGTTGCGTGCGACGCTCCACCCTGTACAAAGTCTGCAGTTATTGTTTGATTTTGCATTCAATCCACGGTGCTCAACCTCGCACGCTGCGCTCTGTCACATCGAGAATGTATCTGGGATGTCAATCTTTTGCGGGACCCGTGTTTGTCTCACCGGACCGGACCGTACAAGAAGACAAGACAAGACTAAGATGAGTACTATTGGGACCTGATGCGGCATTGTTATGTCACTTTGGCTTGTACTTGGACGAACTTACATACAGTACTGAAACTTAACAAGTTCATTCTCTTATACGCAAGTAGTTACTACGAGGAAAAAGAGACTTGTTAAAATTCACGTAAACGGCTGTACATCAATTACACTCATGTTTCTCTAACCGTGGATAGCAACCATCCTGCAGGTCCCTAGTGTTATTATTACGTCACCCTTTGAAGACGTCACATATATCCGGGGAAAGAACATACTAAGCACTTACTATTAAAGCGGTTGGAAATGAAGATATGAACTGAACGATTGCTTCACATAAATACAGATTTAGTCCGTAAGAAAATATTAATATGACTATCTTCTTACACGTAGCGCCGTGTAATGTAGATACATTCCGACGTTTTAAAAGTACTTACTGAGGGAACCTATGATGGAGGCAGTAAAGAACTGTGAAACGTCGGTAAACTTCTACCAAACTACACATCGCAACACCCTATTCTAAAACACAGCCATCTTCATAAGTAGGATTTGAGGCGGTGAGTACGAGATGGCTGTCCTCTAGGTTGTAGGACCAGACTAAATGGAGCTACAACCCAGAAGATAGCCATCTTTGCTATTTTTCTGTTCCTGGCAGTGAAAACTTAATATATATAATACTTTTTATAGTAAAAGGTAGCGCAATGAGAAATTGTTAACTTACGTTATAGCTACGCAACTCAGGTGCTACTAGAGCTTCTGAGACCACAAACATAATTGACATTTTATCTCCTGTGAATCATAGACATGAATGAGATTTTCTGTGTTTTACCTACAAATGTTTGTTAATATAACTTAACAAGTAGATGATTTCATGCCGCGATGTTTCTTGGGAAGTTCAACTGGTCCAAAGTTCCTGCGAAATATTTCCCAGTGCAAAACCCTACTTACTTTTGCCTTATTCACAGAGACATTTTTTTTATAAAATAGATCTTTTGTTTCAGCTCTGTTGTTTATTGGGTTATTCCCTCCCGATGAATGAATGCTATATTATCGATTGTGTTCTTCTGGATTGTGACG
>NW_019059813.1:1480394-1511173 GCF_000696155.1 Zootermopsis nevadensis
CATATCAACCTTGAAGACGGAGCGATGAGTTCAACTGAAACTTTGGTAACCACCTACAACACGTCACAACCTAGAAGAACACAGTCGACATCTTCATCGCAATGAAAACCTTGAACCTTGAACCTCGGCTTAGTACGAGGCTTGATGCAATGTAAAGGGGCAGAAGATGCTCTGAGATTTCACCTGCTCCCAACCAGGTGGGAACACGATCACCAAAGTTCCCAACACGCAACCGGCAGGTGCTGTAGACTGGATGCCACATCCATGTCAGAGCAATCCAGGTAATCGCTTTCCGGAAATTAAATATAAAAGAAGGTTATTATTACTGTTATTGTAACTCTGAACAGCTCAATCAGTAAAATAGTGGCTACAGGCCGGATGACTGGGGTTTGATTCCCGGCGTGGACAGGTCTTACTCTCTGATTCATCCAGCCTCGTATTCAGTTGGTGATACAAGTTTCCTTTTCACCGGCGATAATGGGGCTGAAGTGTGAAACTAATCACTCGCCTTTGCCTAATGTCAGGGTTAAGAATGCGTGCAGTTTTACTTCCCTCATACGAATTCATCACGTGATACTGAGGCATTACGGCTTCATCTCTGCTTACTGCCAAGACTACATTTTGTGCTCTGGTTCTATAATGCGATGATGTAGCATATGGTAACGATACATGAGCAAATAATACCCACAGACAGTAGACCTACAAATTGCATAAGGTTAAATGTCTACTATACCCCAGTTTTTTTAAAAACGTTTATCCTGCGCTACTCTCAACAAAACATACATAATAATGCATTTTTTAGACAATGTATGTTGGGTATTTTGTGCCCGCTTACTTACTTACTTAATTCGTGGCTATACAGTCTCTGAAGGACTTGGTCACCTCGCATTTTAAAAAATCTTTTTAACTATTTAGGCAATTTACAGGACTCTTGGTCGACCAATTAGCTAATCGTAAGGCCTCTACCTACACAGGCAAGCGCAACACACAAAGAAGCGGGCAGTCATTTATGCCTTAAGCGAAATTCGAACCCACGCCCCAGGCCACGCAGTTGTTAGGAGGACAATTCTTCTTGCAATTATTAAATATGCAGACTACTTGAGTTTGCGATATGTAGCAGTCCGAAATCAACAAAACTCAGCGGGCTTAAGAATATTCCGTAAAACAAGAAGACGAAACTAATCATTACTTTTGATTGAAAGCAGAAAATATTTTAAGCCTTTAAGATTCTGTCTTTTAGAATATCGTTTAAAGCATGGATGTATCATGTACTTCTCTAGCTTTTCATAACGATCAACAACATGGGGACTTATACACCTAATGCAACGTGTAACACAACATTATGTGTATGAAATAAGCATATCCTCTTAAGACTTTGGTGTTCCGGTGATAGGTTGCAACTCCTTAGGTTTCTCTAATTACATCTTCAGGTAGGAAACTTGATCCATATAATAAAACCTGTCTAGCCTACTACGATAACTCACTCTGGGATGCAGACAGCACATCGGGTTACACCCACCTTGGTCCTGAAACTTTGAGTGGAAAACTGTGTCACTCCGCCAGGTTACACGCAGTCCGACTTACTGGGTAGACATAAAAAAGAAAAACATTAACGACTTTTAAGTAAGATAACATTAATCTGTCTGCTATCATCACAAACAACGAGATGAAAGCTGTGGAGGTGTCTCTGTAGTGTAGGTAATATAGACATCTGTTTTGAGTTAATTATTTATCATTACGAAGAACAAAAATTAAAATTGTCATGTTTAAAGTTTATAAAGTTTAGTCTCATTTATAAATTTTCTTTCAGTGGATCGCGTCTCAGCAAAATTTATAAAAAAATTAAAAACTATGAAATTCATTATAAATTATTTATATTCTCGTGTATTTACTTTTTCAAAAATATAGCTGTATCTGTAAGATTTGAGGTTTTCATAGCGGTGATTATGACCTCTGAAACGTTGGATAACATCGACCAGACTACACAGCGCAACAACCCAGAAGACATAAATCTTCATACTCTGATGACGGAGGCAGTATGACCTCTGAAACGTTGGTTAACATCGACCAGACTACACAGCGCAACAACCCAGAAGACATAAATCTTCATACTCTGATGACGGAGGCAGTATGACCTCTGAAACGTTGGTTAACATCGACCAGACTACACAGCGCAACAACCCATAAGACAGAACTCGTCATAGCTGTATCTCTTACAAATGGAGTGATTGTAGCATTATAACTTTCCTTACACAATAAAAAGGGAGTTGTTACAATAAATGTATAATTATTGAAATCAGTACGTTCAGTTCAATGCAGTTACATTCTAAAATCACGACCTAACTTGTTTGTCTGTTGCAAGAATTTCTGTTTTTCGTAAAATAAAGTACATTGGTTTTCCCGTTCACAATCAAGCAGCAAAATGTTTCAAAATAAAAAACAGCATTTTAATGGCAACAGCAGGAAGTGACATTTCATTTTAAGATGTTATTAACCTGTCAAATGTCTGTAAATGTTCATATTTTGGCGCACATAGAATCAATTAATTTTCTTTCAAGTGTGGCAATAACATCAGCTAAATATTGCACGACAAAAAGGAATCCTTGGTCATGATAATTATTAACCAACGTAGGAGGCAGAGGTTATAGAGTGAACAGTCCAAACCATAACACCGAGAAACCTTGCCCTGATAACTGCCTGGTAACAGTTGTAATAATTTACAAGCATAAACGACACATATACGTAGTCCAACAAATGTAACCCTGTAAGGCCAAAAATCCCTTAACAGTGTTACTTTGTCAAAAAATGCATAACAGACAAGATATTCAACAGGGGTGTGCTGACAATTTGTTAACACGGAGCTCGTAGAATCGAACTAAATTTTTTGTTTTGGCATTTGATATCAGGGAAGGGAAGGAAGGGATATTATGATGCTAGTGCATCGCCTGTGTAATCTGATATTTTATGCTTCGATAACAAAGGGCTCAAATAATTAGCCAAACACAATAAAGGACTCGCGTGAGTACATCTAAGCCCCCTGAAGCACACCCCTGATCTTGAGTACCTCGGCTGAACTCTGTAAAAAGTTCTAGTTTAGAACTATCATTTAGCTCCTCTTAGACTGGTAATTAAATTTATTTAAATTCCCGCTAAAGGCATTACCAAACCCAAGGATCTGAGATCACATTACTGCCGTCAGAGTGTGTGTTTCTTGAACTGATTACCAGGAATGCTTTCGTTTGCCTCTCAAATAAACTTGCGTTAGTTTTATTTAAATTCCTTCCTCATATAAGCTAAGCGTTACAAGTTAATGCACCACTTACTACGTTCTCATCATGGAAGAGTCAATATTAGCAGAGTGAGTATTATGTATTTGCTTCGAGCTATCAGTGGTGTTGACTCTTGTAAACTCGATAACAAACACACCGCATGATTGTTTGCTCCTTTGTTGACTCTTTTCTCCCATGTCGTTTTGTACACAAGCTACAAGAAAAAGAACAAATAATGGAGTTTGTTTTTGAAAAATAAACCAAACTTACGTTTGTAACAAAAACTATACCAGAGCATACAGTGGTTGCTGTGTGATTGATGCTGGTATAGCCAGTGGAGTTGGAGGCTAAATAACTTTTTTAGAATGTTTGCTAAGTGTTCTCTGTAATTGGTGTCTTGTAAAATGTGTAACTGAAGGATATTATACTGAAATTATCTTTCTACGACTGTTTCTTGTATCGAAATGAAGACATTGATCGGTGAAATGAAAAATTACATTCTCGTCGTGGCTTACATATAAATATGCCTGTACGTTATGACATTTCAGGTTCTCGCGGCAGCAGGGATAATGATGATGATTGTCTTTTGAGATATTGCGACGTTTCAGAGATGCTAGTACTAATAATGCATACTGCTATAGAACTACTGGCAATAATAACTGTAGGAGCGTGCCTGCTAAACATTAACACTAAAATAAGCTTCCACACTAGATATATCAGCTGTCTACGACTTTAAATTAGGTCAACATTTGGTTATTCATTAAGATAATGATTCAGACCAGTATAGGCTTATATTCTCTCTTAGATCACACCTATTTGATAACCTTCTAATTTAATATGACGTCAAATTAGATTATTCATAAGTAGGCCAAACCTGAACTCAGGTTTCAGTAACTGCAATCAATACAAAAAACATACACACTATTAGACTTCTATGGAAATCTGGAAAGAGGGCTTTACTAAAGTTTCGCATAATAACAGCCATATCTCTGATTTTATATGGAGACAATTAACGAAACAAACTAAAGAGAGGGAATGCATTTCCTTTGATCGGTCGCAGGATTCAAAATGGCAGGTCAAAAGGTATTAGATATATTGAGCAGAGAATACCACACACCACAACAATGAAAATATAGGGATTAATGTAAAAAAGTAATGGACAGAGCATGTGGAAAGATGGCCAAAAATCTATTCCTGAAACTGCTCTATCGACAGGATATAAACCGAATGACAGAAGATGCCAAGGACGTCCAGAAAAGAAAGATTAAACGAAATGTTTTAGCTAATCTTGTTTATTCCGTGATACCGTCAATAATATTAACCAATATAGAATATATTACAAATTCATTTTAATTAACAATTTTAATTGAGTAACAGGCACCTGTCTGAATGTCTACATGTACTTTCATATTAGCTTAATCATAATAAATGAACCAGAAATTAATGTTTAGTCTCTTAATCTCAAAATTGTGGGATTTTGAAAGAGAACTTTGTAATTAAAGTAGTTGGTTTAAAATTAAGATATCATTTTAAGCACTCTTTTGATAAACTGGAATTCATCTCATCCAATTGCTTACTGATGACCTTCTATCTTGTGAAATCCTTAACCATGGCATATAAATTTATGTAGAATAGAAGAGTTAGTGGTGAAAACGCTTGTACGTGTTCTGTGACACAGTAATTTCCTCCACATCAGGTGTAATGAGTATGGCCACCTATACCAAGGAAAGCAACATGAGAGCGTTAACACCACACACATGAATCGTGACGAGAACATTATACACTAGAGACTCCTTACGAAACGTAAATAACAAAATAAACACAGGCTGTAAGTTTCTCCTCTCTGGTCCCACCAGACTGTTAGCCCACGGACCAGCCCAGAACCATTGACTCTGTTAATCTCAAGTCGGATGGCTTCGGCTCTCAAGACAAACTCGCATCGACTATAAATCTGCTGAATGGTCAAGGTTAAAACAAAAACACTTAAATAATACGCTGCAATATATTACATGTTTTTTTCAGCGAGATCGAGTCTGAGGTTACCTTTGCACTCGGAAAGCGAAACGACAGCAAATTATGTTATTATAAGTAGCCTATTGTGTTTGTGTTTTACCTTAGCGAACGTTGTCTTCCCAATTTCATATACCTAGCCTGTTGCGTAAAAAGCAGAACTATTATCAAAATGGAAAAATAGGTGATATACATAAGTCCTTCGAGTTAAACACTAGAATAGTACCTAAAATAGGCCACAACCGCTGCTTTTACTTCCCTTACAAGCTATCATTTATGAATTGTCTTAACAGCCAAATAATTTAGCAAGACCGAAGTATGGCTCATCAGAATGCCATAGGATAGAGGAAAGGTCTTATGTATATCTAACGAGATTCAATTTGCCTGTCCGTGATGCCTAGCTTAGACAACTTTCCGGTAGAAATTAAAATATTACTTTAGAACTGAAGGGGACTTCAGTAAATTTTACCAGAATTTTAGTCGTCAGAGAGGCATAGACCGTTGAAGTCGTTGTTGTTACGCAAACATTAGCCTATAAAACAAAGGAAAGAGCAGAAACTTTCAATTCATTTCAAAGGCAACTCAATATAACTTTGTTTTACAAGTACACGATTTCCGATTTCACGTTATTTTGGCATGTTTCGCCGTGTAGTCCACTAGAAGTTTACCGACGTTTTGGAGGTGCTTGATGCCTCCATCATCAGGGCTATGAATGTGTGAGGTAGCAAATACGTCTGAAACATTGGAAATTTTTCAGCTAGACTACACGGCAATATCCCAGAAAACAGTCATCTTCGTAGAAATTAGAAGGTGATATCTGACTTCTATGGTGAAGTGCCTTACGTTCTGTCTCGTTTTAAGTTCACCAGTCGAATACATAAAATCTCTGAAAGGATAAATGAAAAGGATGTGTGAATATAGAGGCCGAATGATGTGTAAGCATAAACAGACCTATGATGAAAGTGTCGGTGTGTTTATTCGAACGGCGTGGATGGAGAAAAAAATATAAATGTATGTAATTAAAAAGTTATAATTTCTGTTAAGATAATCACACTAAATCAGTGGCAAACCCAGTTCTAGTAGTCAAGTCATAAAGATATACATAATCATTAAATCCTTCCAAAAGAATCGCCTCACAATGCTAAGACATTGTTAGTAACATGTCGCTGTTGTATTACATAGTACAACATATCTTTTATATTCCTCCAATTTCAGTAGTCTGGCGGCGCATTACTAGCCGCCACTGGTAGTTACTAACAAACACATCTTGTTTTCTGGGTAACCACCCGCGTTTTCAATACACCTGCTCCAACGGTAGACATGCCTCCCGATTTCTTGAGAATAAAATGTTTTCGGTTGGAACTTCACTTGTCATTCTTTCCTGATTCTTCAGTTACGCTGATTATGCTGATCGATCCGCTACTTAACCTCAACACATGTTCCTGTCAATGGCCGACAAGAACGCACATCCTCATCAAAAATCGTCTTGGCTCCTCTGAATCGTTCCACTGACCTGGGACTTACACTTGCTCCCCCAGTGACGGATCATTGTTGTTCTTTAGTGAATTTCATCACAGGACATCGGAGCGACCAAGTTGAAGGCGTCAGAGTGTCGTCACTTCTCAAGGGGGCAATGAAAATCTCCTACGTGTAAATGGGAGAAAGTCTTGTCCCTAGGTTTTCGAGGCTTTCGGGTGAGAGCCGCGTCGAATGTTTCGTGTCCCTTATATCCACCTTGAAAATTGCAACTGCAGTATTTGCCGAAATGCTGGTTAAAACCAAACATTCGACGTTGCTGTCTCACAGAATTCGAAGTTACGCGAGTTGGAGGAAGTTCATGCTGTTTATATCCGTCAGTGATGCCTGCCATGTCGGCCCTTGGGCTCCTACTCATTTTTGACTTCGGCACCATATGGGGGTGAGTGGTCAGCATCACGTCTCGGCCGCGCTTTACCCCCGAGAAAGAACCCCGGTACCCATTGGATAGGAGGCTGGTTGGGCCTAATGTTCTTAAAGACAAACAAAAGGGGGTTTCTGCTCATTAACACAGCAACATTTTTATTTTATTGTAGTATATATATATACACGCACACAGAACTACAAAGACAGTGTGTAAATTGCGACGGACTGGCGTAGTGTACGTTCTAAAAAAGTTTTAGCAGCAATTCTCATGAAGTTTACCGAATTGACACATTTGTATTTTTGTTCCATAACTGCTGCCTATTGTAGTAACACGTCTTACATTCAAAAAAGTCACTAAAACAAAGAAAATAACATTAAAGATAATTTCGAATAAATGTGGCTGTGCTAGAAACATCCCAGTATTGAAACGTGTAGACAAATGAAGGCTCTCTGAGCATTGGGATGGGTTTTGCTTTCCGGCCGCATTGTCACTAGAAAGGAAGACTCCGGTTCCCAGTGAATAGGAGGAAGCTGGATGGAATCGAAAGGACGTCGTAGCAAAGAGAAAAGGCTCTGCTGGTATCGTCTACCCCAGTGTATTGATTAAGCTAATCATTTCATATAATAACAATGAAAATTGTAATAATAACAATTTAAATCCTGATCGAATTTCTCGAAGCGCAGTTATAACAATCGTTTGAAGAGCTCAAGAATTTGGTGCGCCGTAAATGGCCGTGTAATTTTAATCAAATCCTGGTTTTTAAAGCTTCATCTCACCTATGCCCCTACTTGCCAACATCCCCTACGTTTTATGTCTGTAGCAGTCAAAATTTACTTATTTACGTGTTTATTTCAGAACTTTGCTCCATAAGACAAGCTCCTTTATAAACAAGATTCATGAATCTCCTTTGTTGTTAGAGAATACAAGACGGAGAGAGGGTGGGAGACGGATACAACCGGAAACCTGCATTAACGAAGCAAATTGAGAGAATTGGAGTAGGAACCACTACTTGAAAGATGGGCTACGTTCAGTCTCCTAAGATACGACGAGACTAACGTAGTGGTAATGTAACCAGAGCGTGGTTGGACACACAATGGTATAAATCGTGTTCGAAACAGACGAATATTTAAAATAGGACTGTTGTTTCTCCATGTGACAGTTACAAAACAGGAACAAAAACAAGAAACTGATAATTACTTGCTTACCATCATCTCATCCGAATGACTTTTTTCTGACAGAAAGCAACAATTTGTTTAAAAAAATAAGCGACGTTAGCTAAATTATGTAAAACAAGATTCAGTCTAGGTAATTTAAAAATGAAGTTTGTGCTTCGTTACTCACCACGCTATGCAGACGTACGGTGGAGTGGAGGTATAGCTCCCCACATTCTTAATCTCGGCACTAGGTGGAAATGATTGGCTAGCTTCACGCTTCGGGCACTTTGCCCTCAACGAATGAACTCGATACTATTTAGATAGACTGAATGGCCCCAGAACCAATTTGGTCGTTGTGGCAAACAGAAAAATCCTGCCCTGTGAGAGATTCAAACCCAATGTAGTCAGTGTTGTAAATTTATTTAATATTTACTGTCTCTAGACCGAGATTTGATCCCACAACGTCTCTAATACGAAGGAAGAATGAGTACTAAATATTCCACCGTTGTTCGGACAGAATACTCAATACGTAAGTGATTCTGGCCCCAACTTCTGTTTCCTGTTTACTTTGGGCCTGTCTTATATTTCTCCTTGAATAAAACTTATTTTCAAACATCTCACATTCTTCCGGAAATTTTCCCATCACGTTTTCCTTCCTCGGTCACTTCCGACGAAAGTCCCAAGTTTGTGGAACTTTTTAAGTTCCTAGACGAAGATTTGTTTAACTCTGCATGCCACGTTTTTCCAAGTAGCGTGTTCCCCACATCATAGGGATACTCAATGGCCTGCAGCCGTGCACCTGGTCATATGGTCGTACTTTAATTATAAAATAAAGTAACGTTGAAACTAGATCCTGAGCCAAGAGCCTGCTTCGTCTTCACTTCTCCCGTTAAGAGCCGCGCCGACGTACATCTATATCAGTCATTCCGGTCTGGTCCATACCATCTCTCTCTGCAGCACAAGCAACGAGCCATGGAGATTCTCACTGGATCGGAACACAGCTTCAGTTCCACTGTTGCAAAGTACAGACAGTTGCAAAAGGAATCGTCCTCACTTCATCTAGTGACTACTGCACAAATTTCTGTCTTGTGCAGAACTAATCTTGCTAACGGAGATAATGGCTGTAATGGACCTTCGACTGGGAAATTTGGAAACGGGGCGTCATGAATGATAAATTAATAAATAAAGTGACTAGTTATTAAGATTTCTTTCTTCTGGGTTGTTGGCAAACATCTATCAGACTACACAGCACAACGACCCAGAAGACAGAAATCTTCATACTCACCACTGTGGAAACTTCAAATCATACATGACTAGTTATTAGCCTGACGATCGAAGTTCCATTTCGGGAACAAATTCAATGGATGGGTGTCCTTGAGAATTTAACAGTCCCTCAGCTGGTAAGGAAGCCCCCCCCATTCGATATAGATCTTGAATTTGTATAATTAAAAAATATTGCTTCAATATATTTCTGTCATTGAAAAGTGTTGTATTTTCTATGACGTAAGAAAAGGATTTTTGAATGCTATTTACATGACATTGACTTCAAAGGGGGAATATCAAACTCCATGTAGCACAGCCCTTCTTGAGAATCTAATATTCCCTCACCTAGTTAAGAAATTTCCTGCCTTTTATGAAACCTGGTGTTGCATTACTGCTTTCGTATAAGCGCGAAGCCGGTTCCTATCCTAGGGCACACAAATCCAACCCAGATTTTCATATCCTGTTTCTCTAAGATCCATTTTAATATTATATCTCATCTACACTGAGGTCTTATGAGTTTTCTCTTCCTATCTAGTTTTTCCGACTCAAATTCTACATGCATTTTCATATCACGCGTGCCTGCTTCAAGTCTCGACATTCGCATCCTACTTCATTCGACTATCGTAATAATATTCGATGAGGTATACAGATTATTCAATTCAATTCAATTCAATTCATTTATTTAAGTGCTTGACAACAGCCAAATAAGGCCATTAAGAGCCAAGCACTAAACCAGAGTACAGGATAAGATACAATAAATATTTAAATTCATTTCAATAATAATAAAAGTAAAACATTACAAATATAAGAACAAACAAACAAATAAAACTAAATATATAAATGTACCATATTAATAATAATAATGATAATTCAATTCATTTATTGAATAATATTTCACAAGTGAATGGGCAAAATACGATACCTAAGTAATATAATTCAATTAATAATACTAAATAAAACATTAAACAATAAAAAACAATAAACCTTTCAGAGGCAAAATCAGTGTGTAATGAATTTACTTAGAGAGGCCGTCTGCCATGCCGTTGTCTTCTTTGGCCCGGCAAAGAAGACGCGGTAATGCGATGCAACATCAAGAGGCTCTTTGGGACTGGGAAAAGACATGGATGGGTCCCGCAAAGCCTGTACCAAGGCGAGACGAATCGTAAGCCCAATTTACACTTTTATCGAGGGGCGTGAAGAAAACTTCTTGCTTATTCCGATGGATGGAGAAGTAGAGAAGAGGACGGGGTTACCATCTTCTCAAACAACAGCACAATCATTGAGGCGGTTAAAATTGCACGCTTGCCAGTAAATGCACATCTCTCTTCATACAATTCAAGAATGTAGTCGCTACTCAGCTGGAGAGTAGGTTGCTGGGTGCTGAATGAAAGGCAACAACGACTCCAGCACATGAAGTGAACATCACTGAATCGAAAGGAAACACTTTATAAATCTACAGAAGACATTTTATTAGGAAGAAGGAGGCCACATTCCAAATACCAGTTATAGTTCAGCAAGATTAAAAATCAGTGCAATTTCGAATTGACCAGATTTGTTTTTTAAGAATTAAACCAATGAATTTCCTTGCACACACACACATATACATATATGCCTTCTGGGATGTTGTGCCGTGTAATCTGCTCGAAGTTTGCTGACGTTTTAGATGTGTTTGCTTCTTTCATCATTATCGCCCTTTTGATGGAAAAAGATCCCGAGATTTATAAACTTCTAGGAGAATGCTTTTAACTTAAGGGAGAAAAATTAATAAGAGAATTGATAAAAACATACGATAAAAAGCCTGACACACTTTTCAGAAAACAGTATCTATTATTAGAGTCACAAACTTAAGGGAGATGAGATGGACAGACCATGTAGCATGTATTGGCGATAAGAGAAACCAATATTAACATTTTATATGGAGGATAACATTAAAATGGCTGGTAAATAAATAGGATGTGAGGGCTTGAACTACATTCCACTGGACCAGAATAGGGTAGACGGTAAAGAAGCTTGTTTTAAATAAAATACTGATTATCTTCTAATCAGTTGAGTAACTTTCAGGATCTCAAGGACATTTTTCAATGGAGATAAAATTTGTATTATGTAGATACCAAAGAAACAAGTTAGTAGGAAATACATAACCTGCAGAAGTAAACAGGAGACATTAAGAAACAATAGGAAATTACTTTTTCAGTCACCCTGTAACGGAATGTGTGGAAGTCCTGCGTAACGTCACCACGAGGCAAGAACAGCAGCAGCAACCTCTTGAGGCTGGCAGGCAGATAATATTTCAGAAGGGTGTAGCATCGACTAATGAACGGGCTACAGAGAGAGTCCATTCTATGTATGTGATGATAAATAAACCAGTAAATGTGGTGGGTGACCTGCATGACCTGACCACAGAACAAAGTAAGGCCAATTTTATACCAGCCAACTGGTTTTGTCGTAGTCAGTCGACAAGAGTGTCGTTGTTCTGTACTTCACGATCGGCTTTCGCGGACCGCACTTCTGGCCCATATTTTAGTCTGAACGCAGAGAGAAAGCGATCATGTGGGAGAACAAGGCTTCGATGGGAGGATTATATTAAAATGGAAGTTAAATAAATAATGCGCGAGGATGTGGCCTGGATAAAAGTGGATCAGGGTGTGATCTAGTTGCGTGTCGTTGTAACACGGTAATGAACCGTTGGATTTCATAAAAGGAGCGGAGTTTTGTAACTGAGTGACCATCGGGTTCTTAAGCACGGAGTTAATAGGTTTATATACTGCACCTAGTACATAAATATTGTTAGCCTAATCATTAATTTATACAGCCTATTAATCTAAGATAAAATATTCCATATTTTATGGATGTGTATCTTAGTTTTATGTAATTTCAACGTCAATACGTTTGCATAAAGACCACCAAAAATAGCTGAAGCATTGTAAGCTTCTTACCAAACAAGTTCTTCTTCTTTGACCTAAAAGTATTACGCACACAGATTTGTTATTCAAAAGTAATTTTGAAATCATAATTTTCAAAGCATGGCTGAAGTCTTGTAACAGACGATCGACCTATCGCAAGGCCTGTAGAAGCACGTAGACATGTACCACCAAGCTCCGAATGGGATCCAAAATCACAATCAGTGTTCGAACGGCTTCTCCTTCTTTGGGGCCATTTTGTAACTTGTATTAACACGTTTTTACACTAACATTGAAGTAGTGTTTGTTTAAACATATTTTAAAACCTAACTTGTTGCTTTTCCATTCCAAACTCAAATAACAAATCGCAGAATTTGAATAGTTCCAGATCTATAGTAGCGCGATATTGTGACCGGCTAAAAATGTATTTCTGTTATGTAGGGGATTTCCGTTTCTTCAGTTCTGTATTCGAATAAAAAGAACATGTAAATTTAAAAAAAATCAAAATCTAGAACAAAAGGCTGATGTTGTAAAACAAGTCTGCGATCAGAACTACAACATTATCTTCAGCAGTCGTGTGAAGAACTAGCTTTGGTTTCCATTCTGCCATTTAAGCTGACGAAAATTCAACATCTGTAAACTTCTGTAGTCCCAAGCACTGGATACGTTCGAATTGTTAATCGTAAGCAAAATGAACATTCTGTTACCTCACGTAAGTTTATATTCACTGCATGTACAATGCAGTTGGAGGTAGCCTGGAACAGGAATGGAATTCCTTTAAGTTATACACAGTCAGACCCGTTCTGTGTCATGTCCACATATTCACAACCACTAGTTTGAGGAAAACGTTAAATTAAAGGCTTACTGCTTGTACAAACCGGAACCATCTCTGCGGGGGGTACAATCAGTAGCTTGATCCCAGGGGGCAATATAAATGTTCATGATATTTACAGATCTGATAGTACGTAGACCGGTCTTTTTGAGTGTGTGAGAATGAGTCAAATTAAACTGCAGTTATTGGCTGTTAATTCTGAATTTCTGACACGTCATGAAGTAGACGGACTGGGAAATAAAACTGGGCGTCAATAACTCAAAATCCATTTGATATGCATCATTTACGGTAACACCAAAATCGAATAAGGTCGTTAGTCAGACTTATCTAGCACCATTATGTTTGTTGAATTGAAGGTCTCCACAGAGTAGTCCAAGTTTACTTCAAGGTTGATGTTGATGCTTTGACGGTGCAGTGACCATTCAGTCAGGGAGCCACATGTAATCTTTGGGTTTGGCTTATTCACACTTAGCATATAATTTATGACTATGACTTCACATATATGAGCATACCTCAGTACTAAATTAGGTTATACCCGACATAGTTATTCTATTAATTTCAGGAGTCACACAACAAACACACAGACGTAATGGCGCTGTAAGGTTTGTTTTTCGTTTTGAAAACAGTCTAAAAGATAAACATTCAGAGCGGATGAATAAAAAATAACGTGTCAAAATTACAATCAACATTTTTCGTCTTGTAGTCAGCTCAACAGAAATTTTAATATTCCAACCGCGCCAGGAGACTTGTCTAGAAGAAAGCTGTTTCCATTCTCTATCTTCTTCGTTTCTATTTTTCTTTCGTCTTTCTACCTGCTCCAGCAGAGCCATGTTTCTCAGAGAACGAAAAAAATACTAGGAAACATTTGCATTTCAATAAAATGCTTTTAGAAGTTAAGAGATACAGGCATGTTCGAAATAATATACAGCCGGGGTCGGAATTGTTGTATCGTACTATAATTGACTTGCTTCACTTTGTAGCGTTATTCACGGGGATAGAGACAATAAATCTGCAGCCAACTTGACAAACGTGAAAATTGTATATCGAAAAAAACTCATAACTACATAATAGATGTCGTTCATGTCAGCATATTTAGGCTTTCTTTTAATTTGTTTCCTTCTGTTCTTTAACTTCTTTATAAAATAACGACTAAGAACATAACCCTTATAATAAACATCTTCAATATTCACAAGTTTACTATTTAGAAAGAAACCATAGCTTTCAGTCCGTCATATCATGTATATTTGTTTCTACACAAATTATCAACATACATCCTCAAACTGACGACTATTGCATTTACTCATTGAGAAAGTGTTCTGTTACAGATGTCAACACATGACTGCATTCTTCTTGTAAAAGATGATTCACAGACAATGATATGTAAATAAATGTAACCACTACATGAAGTGCAGTCCTTCTTAAGAGGCTAACAGTAGCTAAGGTGGTTCAGAAACAAGGTCTGGTTTATTACAGTATTCACTACAGCCCGCAATTAGAGCTCTATCCTGAGAAAATTAATCTGTTCCAAATCTCACATACTGTTTTATTATAGTACATTTTAATAGTAGCGCTGTATCAACACCTATGCTCACTTCAGGCAATATGACAAAAATTTTGCACGAATTTTTCGTCTCACCCAAGCAAGGTATTTACCCCACTAATTTCATCCTCCTTGATTTTATAGATGGCAATGACATTTTTTGAAGAGTCCAAATTATGGATCTCTCATTATGTAATTTTCTGCATTCTCCTGTTACTTCCCTACTCTTAACTCCAAGTTCTCCTGAAAACATTGTTCTCTGACAACCTAAGTCCACGTACTTGACCAAATTTTACAAATATGTAAAAATATCTGTCATAATTGTTTACGTTTTTAGATAAGAGAAAGGGCAGTCAAAAGAAGGAATTCCTCAGTTCAGTCTTGTTTTTCATTTCTTTGTGAATGTTAATTTAGACGTGTTATTACCATTCACAAGTATTTTATCTATCCACATTTTCAAAAGATTTATTATCTGTCTTTATATCACAGTTTTGGCTCTGTCGTGGCGACAAGACAAAAATATATTAGATTCTACACTTCGAAATTCAGGACCCATTTCTTTGGCTTCTTCCCAGCCAAACTCTTTTGCGTTACTAAGCCTCTATGTTACGGTACTACAGCAATTATTAGATTTTAATATTCATCCTACAGTTCTTCTGGAGGGATAAGTAGCAGATACACTCAGAATCGTCAGTAAGGGAATAGTATTTAGTTATGTGCATTACAGCATATAAACCGCAGACTACAATCAGACCACCTAACTTGATAATTGCTCGTAGTATCCTGCGTTAAAGCAACAGTTACTGAAATGATGCCCATACAAGGAAGAAGTCAATCGTTACATAACACATACATATTCATATATTAGTCTCAGTTGTCTATCTTAGTAACAAAGTGTATGTACTTCAAGCTTCCTGACAATTTTAACTGCATGAGGCAAACAGTCTAATTTCAAAGATTGTATTTTAATGTTAATTACATACGAGAGTAGAAATTGGTTTACATGCTGCATGCAAATGTCTGGGTACCGTAATTGTATTATTTATCGTGTTATCAGCTCCGTTAATCGAAATCACCGGTACTCGTAAGCAGTCAAACAGGTAGCACGGTAAACATATTAGGTGGACAGTTGGGATGGGTTCATAAACAAGTGACGTGACGTAGATGACAGGCAACCCCAAACCATCCAGATCTACCCCTCAACATTAAACAACCCCTTCAGTTCAGCTACAGCTTTCCACCGGTAACTATACTCACATTATTTTTTAGGTATAGCTCCTACTCATTCTTGACCTCGGCACTAGATGGTGGTGAGTGGTCAGCATCAAGCCCCTCCGCCCTTTACCCCCGGGAGTGGACCCCGGTACCCATTGGATAGGAGGCTGGGAGATACCCACATAGTCCACTCTACTAAAATCGGAAAACTGCTTAAGACACAGTCTTTTACGTGGTGAAGTCAGTAACAGAAAATATGTACACAAATTAGGAGTCATACCTTTCCTTTCGAACACTTAAATGAGAGCCGCCTGAAGATGATCAATTAAGGTTGAAACATGTAGTGTATTCTTAATGATCTGCAATCAAAAATTGTTGTAGGCGGAATGTCAACCTAACGCTCAAAACATAACAGGACGCATCTCCTTAAAACTTATCTCATTCTGATTTACAAGATCAATTCTATTGCAGATTCTAACAATTACAAAAGCAGAAACATTACAAGTTTTTTTTAAGTGGGAAATTTTTGCATGGTTGGAATCAGTACTAGCAACTTTATAATTAATAATTTGTTGTTCTCGGAAGCATTTCCATAGATTGAAACATGCAAAGGAGGCAGCCATTATACGCACTCCCCAGACTTTGTTAAGGCACGCTGCGCTACTATTTAGTCCTGATGATGGAGGCAATGTGTTTATATGAAACGTCGGCAACACAGCCCACTACCACACGGCATCAACATTCAAAAGCAAACAACATTTAGTCGTTTGCGTTTAGGATGTCTAGTCAATAAATTTGAAGACATAAGGACAATGGCAGGTTTAGTGAAGATGTTTATCACCATGAAAAGGAACTAATTTATTTAAAACACTATCAAATAATTAACCAGGAAGGAGGAAAGACCCAAAATACTCGATCATAATTGCCTGTCCTCCGGTGGGGGCAGAACTGGGTTCCTGTCAAATAAGACACAATATTTTGATTCAAAACACGACTAATTTATTCAATGTTCATTTATTTTCTTTATGTACGAGGTTTTACTGTGGCTTCTCACTCCCTGGGAATCATATTTGAGGATTTGCATACAACCTACTTGTAGGCATGAAAATTACTCAGTACGATATTGTCCTGATGATGGAGGCAGCAACGACCTCTGAAACGTCGGTAAAATTCCACCAGGCTACAAGGAGATCCAAGCCAGAAAACAACCATCTTGCACGTACATTTGGTTACCCACAGTAGCATTACGATGATAAAATGGTGGAGTGGTATTTATCCGAACGCTTTCAAATGCTTACGTAATTCCTTGTTTTACTTAGAGTTAGAGTAGAACTTCTGAAGCGTGTCTTCCTGATTTACGTACCAGAAGACAAAGGCAAATAAATATTATTTTAATGCTTCATAACATTTACGAGCCTGCAATTAATTTGCAGTTAAACTTGAGTTATGTGTCCACTAAAATTACTCATCTCCTAGAACTCATAACAGCTTTAATTATTATTATTATCACGTAATTTAAACCTCATAGCTACTACCAACTAACTGAATTGAGCAGGGTAATTCTTCAGAAGCTAATAGTCGCTCAGCTAGTGAACATATTTATCGAATTTTTGTGGAACCCAAAGGTTCATTGCCGAATTCATGAGATTTCGCTAAAGAATATATTTTAAGCCTGCGTAATCCAATTTATACACACACAAAATTAACACTAGTTTTAAGCTAAACTGTAATGTTATATGCCTACTTATTCCAGTTTAAAAAGCATTATCTTTTTTAAATGTATTTCTCGTAGTTTCGTTACGTGCTGCATGCCATACATATTCCATTCTCCTCGATATGATCACCCTAACAATACTTGCTACAGAGTACAAATTACTAACATTTTCATTTCGGAATCCTGCGAGGAATAACGTTACATATAGGCTATGGCTTTATTTGTAATGAATTTTGGCCTGATTGGCCAGTGTGTTAGTAGGGCTAATACAATTCGTAGAAAGATTTTAAAAATTTCAGACTACAAAAATATAACATATATATCCGGCTTAAAGTCGATATCTTGTATATTAAAATATTCAGTATTTGCTAATACAAACATCTCGTTCCTTTAACAAAATCAGAAAATATTTCCACTTTATTAACATTTTTAGAAATTCAAAGTAACAAATACTTCACATCCAAATATTACACACTTTTACTTAAGACCACGTTATTTAAGTTTAGAACCAAATATATTTTTCATTGCCTTTTGGAGCGTTTGTAACTAAAAGCTACAAAAAGTCTGTTAGCTTCGTTTAGTTTGTATTTCCATCCGTCTGCCAGCATGTAAAAATTGGAGAAACAGTGGACGAATTTTTTGTAAAATTGGACACTAAAGGGATTTCTACGGAAACAATTTTGCACGTTTCAATTCGACATATTTAGTTAACATTTGATTGTGTTTAAGCATATTTAAAAGAAACTTCTTTCTATTGCATTTGTTCATTAGTCTGCCTTTCTGCACTATAATAATTTAATGCTCATTTTGAACGTCTGATCCTTATTTTGGTTTTATTTATTAGTTCTTTGTTTGTTTTGTATCTATAATTGACCATTCACCTGTTGACTCAGCATGCTAAAACAACTGAACTGAATTATTATTCAATTAAATAACTGTTACCATGTGGACTGTTTTTGTGTATGTAAAATATTTCTTTCTGCTTGAAGAGTAGGTCTGCCAAGAAAAATATCATCTTTGGAACACGAGAAGACTGAAGTGAGGAATCGAGGCACAAAGTGAAACTTCGTAGTTTTAACAGCCATAAAGACTTGAAGTTGATGAAGATGTATCTCCATGTCTTATCAGGTAATATAAATCGTGAGAAAATATGAGGAATGGATGTATTTGTTCACTTATTCTTATTCTTAGAACTAAATGGAGGCGAGTGGTTAGCTTCACGCTTTAGATGCTCTAATCTCCCCCCTTACGAAAATAGTTCTTGTTTTCTTTTAGATATGAGTCTGGATGCCTTGTCGAAAAAGAAATCCCTACTCAATCCAGGAATCTAATTCCCGATGTCTACGCCCTATCCCGTATCAGTACACGGTCTCCAGGCTCTCATACGAAAAGCGTGTAGCCCCAAAACTGATACAGTGCTTTGCTAATATATGTTTTGTCTTGTCCCATTACAAGCTTCAATTTACCAATTGAACTAATAATTGAGTAACTGTTAGAAAACCGAACAAAAGACCTTTGACATGACATGTTTAAATTCATTTTTTATTATTCGTTTTCAGCTTGCATAAAACTAGTCTTCTGGACTGCTCTGATGTATAATTAATCCTGAAATTATTGTTCCTTGGACAGTTCGAGGACAGGTGCCTTAAGATGGGGACAGTTTCTCCGGAACGTTGGAATACACTTACGAATTTACACGGCGTCAAAACCCAAAAGAATAACATCGCCCTTACTGCGTAAAGACATCAAATTTCAAATTTTGATGACTCCATCCATTTAAGAGGCCAGCTGTCAAATTTAAAGAGGTTGCAAAGAGCTAGCCGTACAACTTGGGTTATAGAGGGGAAACCTAGTGGCCATTTGGTTAGCCAAGAAGCAGATCAGAGGATAATTTTCAAAATTTATGTTACGGAAATGTGTTTTACTTATACAACTGGATTAACACTGTTAAGTTGATAGTGATAGTATTAGAAAAAATTCCTTCGTCCTTTCTATAAGCAATGAACATGCAAATGGAATATTGTTTTACTAAAATAAACCTCTAACATGCGAGCCTTATGTTCAATATTGTTAATTGCATTAAACAAAATTCTTAGCCAGTATCATCTCTATTCCATCCTAATAACCAATTTCCCTAAGATCAACATTAATGTTATTGCCTTTTTTCCCTCTCAGTCTTTCATGTTGGCATGTTACAGGGGGTTTCCGCACCAAAATATTTACATCCTCTTTTTTACCTATCGTAGAATAATAATAGCTGACCCGTGTCAGTGACAAAATTCCTATAATATCTGGTTTTTACCTAGAGGTAGTGATATCTGACTGTCCGAAATGTAAGCGTTTTACATTCGTTGTTGCTAAAGTATATATTATCTTAATATTTAAACGAAATAATCAGAAGGTATTTGAAAACTACCTATTAAGAGCAACCTAATTTTACTTAAAAATTCCTTATTTTTATGTACCAAAGTGTATCATGAATGTAAAGTCTTGATAAAACTGAATTGCTTTTAACCAAATTCTAAAATGACTTATTTAGTTAAATTTCCAAAGCATACATGTGCATCCAACAAACTACACACACATACAAACTTTAATACATGCCTATTTAGGTGGAAAGATCGGATGTTATGGTCAAGGGCTGTTCCTAAGGACCATATCAATATATAACACGCTATATTAAATGGACGTTCTGTAGTTACTCGGAACAGAAAATGCTGCAAACATAAAGAGCTGAAAAGAAGGAACGGCAGCCTCTCTCGTTCTAGCCATAAGATTAGACCATTTCCCTCTAAAGAGTTCAATCTGACAGGACGTATTTTATATTAAAGTTTTATAACCCCCACAATTTTAAGTGGCACAAAGATATGGGGCGTGTCAAGTCGTCTCCGCGGGTGGGAAAGGGAAGAGGGTTAAGATTTTATAAGGTTTAAAAATGATAATCAACTGTAAAAACTACACGAGTGATTCCTGGACCACGTGCTGTGGACCTTATAGATGTAAACGTGATGTCTTCTAGTTACGTAACTTCCAACAACTGCTGTTAAAGTTCAGTTTTTCGCAATGAATTATAAAATTCCATATGCTATAATAGCAATTTTATATTATACGTTACATCATTTGATAGAGCACACTTTCTTGAAAATCTAAGTAGTGCACACGAAAGACTACAACCAATTCTGAGGCCTAATGAATTACTTACCACGACCCGACAGATTGAACTTTGTATAGTTGTCAAGTCTAAATTATTTTAAATGTTTATAAAAATAACTTCATATAAATCTATATGAAGTCCAGTGATTAGTTTAAATCTGTATACAATGTTTGTACTTCCACACGTTTAATCTGTAAACTAGATTGACTTAAATTCAATTTGTGTCAATTAAGTTTTAACATTTGTTGACACATTCCGATTTTAGATGGAATCTAACAACACCAGACACTTTACGTGAAGTCCTACATCAGTTTCTGCACGCGGTCGTGAATGGTTGATTAATCTCTTCGTGAGGAAACCCTATCCAGGAAAATATAACGTGGGAAATCCCCAGTCGAAAATTCTTGTATGGAGAACTATCCGAGCACCACACGAGCAACCCTCTGTGATGACGTCATCGCACAACCAGACAGACTCCAGACACCCTACCCACGAACAGGTAAGTGATTCTACAAAACTTTGGTGTCACTGATGCCATTCATAATAGTGAAAGGACCAATTTTTATAAACAAATCAAAGTTGTCTTGCTACGTATAGTCTACATTTACCAAGTTATTTTACGTATTGTAGAGTTTTCTAGGACAATCGGAAAACAACTAACTCATATGCTTGCAGCATACAGTTCACCACCTTGTTTACTGCTTCCGGTTCAACTGCATAAAGCACAACATTTAATCCTGCAGCCTACCAAAACTCATAAAACGTCTTGCGCTGCTGTATTACGAAAGCGACTAACAAAACATATAATTGCAATTAAGGAATGTTTATTTTATTTCGAAAGTACTCGTTACAGACTTTGAAGTGCTATAAAGGGAATTCATATAGTATTTACTGGAGACTTCATAATGTTAGGAAGGAACAACATGTAAGTGCTAGAAAGGAAAGTCGCATGTTTATTAAGATACTTCTAAATGCCAGAAAGGCATTCAGAGACTTCAAAATGAAGGGAAGTGAAAATTCTATGGACAAATATTTGTATACAACCTCGAGTGTATTTAAAGGTAATAAAACTAGCCAATATTTATACAAAGTTACAAATCATACTAAATTACCAATATATTACGTATGAGAGATATATACTGTGTATTTTAAGACACGCAGTAACCCTGATGCGAGCTCATCATTCAGTCTTAAGTGTTACGAGTCTCAGCATTTAGTTGCATCATGAAATCGGTTAAGCAAACAAATTACTTGTGTTGGATATAACGTTTCTTCTGTATGCTATTTAACAACAGCTTGACCGTCCTCAGATGTTACTTAAGCATCAAATAAAGTGATAATAAGATGAATGACGGAATAATGTGATAATGGGAGCGGTTTTTCTGTATTTAACATATAACACGGCATTTCTTTAGAAAGACTGAACACAATGACAAAAATCCCCCACTTAGAATAGACGGTACCGAGACTGATGTACAAAGCAACACAGGTCATACTCGTTACCGCTAACCTCACCTTCTCGGTAACATATTTAATGCTTTATCATTTTGTATCCCTGCAACAATAGATAGATTTGTTTCAGTCGTAAGACGCTGTCAGACAACTGTCATGCAATTCGCTTGACAGAAAAAATCTGCTACCGACAACCGTTTGTTCCATACATTTACGTTCTCAAGAAATCCGCTCGCTAGACCAAAGGTTGACAGACACTTGTTTTTATTCGCAAGTCTCGTGGGTCTAATCCGATGTTACAGTGAGCCGAACAACCTTACTAGAAAAACATTGTATTTCAAAGAATCTTAAATATAAATAGTTAATTATTCTCACTGACAGACATGATCTAAGCCTATAACAAAAGACATAAAACTACTATTACTAATTCAATTCAATTCATAACGTAACGTAAAATCAGACTGTTCTTTTTACAAGGCGTTAAGACAAACATTTGATGGATTTCGGGGTGTTAACACACCGAGTACAGTAAATTGAAACAGTAGGCACGAATTTTAGTAAAAATGTTGACTTCTATGTTCGTTTATTTACTTACTCTTTTCTGTCAGTGTTTGATTCTTTTGAGATTATAATAGTCATACCTTCTCTGTGGTTTGTATAAAAGATGAAAACTGATAAATTGTAGCATTATTTAATGCTAATGCTTATCTGTAAACACTTGACGCTTTGATCTTGGTCTTTTGAGCTAATCACAGCAAAAGTTTCAAAAACCAACAACACGGCAAAATTAAGTTGTACCAATATTCATGCAGTTGATAATAAATCTGTTGAGATGAAACGGTCGAAGTTAATAAAAAATTATACTTGTGACACTTTAGCTCTAATAGTCTTATTTATAGGATAAAAATGTAGGAAAACGAAACAACCACAAAATATGATTTGAGATTCTCATGGCTGCGGGCAAAAAGACGATTGTATTCTGTGTTGCTACACCGTGTAGTCTGGTATAAGTTTACCGACGTTTCGGGGGTGGTTGCTGTCTCCATTACAAAGGCGCAACATTGCAGACTACTAGACTCAGTGAAAACCAGAAATCTCACCTAATAATCAGCTGTGTTTGTCTGATGTCAGTGTTCATTGTTGGTAAAAAAAAGTGTGTGCCACCTTTCTATAACAACAATTTTGGTGGTGAACAAAGTGTGGTGCTCTAACTGGATTTGACTGTACTGTACTGATAATTTAACATACTTCTGAATGGTTTTTTGGGGGTTTTTTGGTACGACTTCTGTAACACCTTATAAAAAGTGCTTTAAAGCAAATATTTTTGTACAAAGCGTACGAGAATATTAACTAAATAATCTGAAATAACAAAAATTCGCTGTTACGCCTCCAAACCTATGATGCATATCTGACAAATCAACTAAATGAGAAAGGAACTGCCTGGTTTTCGGTGCGTTAATGACTGTCGCTTTCAGAGGTTATATAGTGTCGATTTTGATTGGTAAACGATCATGAATGGCGACTATGAAATGACTGAAAGGAAGAATTTGTGGCCTACCTCGAAACTCTGTCCCTTGGCAGACTGAGGGAAGACGATGTTTTTCTGGGTTGTGACGCCGTATAGAATTATATGTAGATACCAACGTTGCGGAGAAATATGGTGTCTCCATCTGCACAACATCTGGAGGCTCTATGTTTCGCAGAAACATCAGTTTCTTCCTACGTGTCTACACGGCGCCAAAACCCAGAAGAAGAACACAATCCATCCTCACGGCCGTGAGAACCTCAAACCTCACGAACTGAGGAGAGTATGAAAACCTCAGTCCAGGTAGTTGGTAGCCCGCCCAAGATTTGAACCTGGTATCTCTCCCGTCTAGTTAGCCTGCACCAATACACTCGGCAATGAAGATAATTTGAATTCTTATGGAGAAACCTGTACACGTAAACCTGCTGTAGCCCCTAGTGGGCCATTGTGTGGGAGTTAAAGAAGAAGCCAGCGAGAGAGACGGAGATATGTCCTTCTCAAACCATCTTTACTTCAGTAAGCTGTCACATCACCATTTCTCAGCTCCCCTTTTCCCCTCGTCTAGCATTTTCTTCACTGACGTGTACGCCCTTACGTTTCCCCAACCCAAATTCTCGATCCTTTCTGACAATGGCCAACCTTGGACTTCTATTCCATGACCGCTAGTTGAAGAAAGAGATTGCTGTACGTACCTTCGATTCCCTTGAACTTCATCTGTATAGCGCATTCAGCATTAACATCGAACTGTGTTTTAAAGACACCGCCTGTACGAAGTCAAATCTTTGATTATGCTCGGTAAGACGCAAATAAAATGGCAATGAATGTAATTCTTAGTTGTTAATGGTGGCCTTCTGGGCTATAACGCGGCGTGGATCCTTCAGACCTGAAGATGGAGGCAGTATGTTTCTCCGAAACGTTTTACCCACCTGACAGTTTACGTGGCGTCACAGCTCAGAAGACTACCAGCGTCAGACACAACATCAGTACAAGCTACAAAAGAAATCTTGTGGTTATATCTGTTTATTGTTAGAACCGATAAATGATATGAAATGGAAATTTAGAATGTAAAACTGGCGTTAGATAACGTCCAAAGAAGATTATATATAATTTGAAAGATACTATATCCTCTGTCATGTTTAGAACATAAGTTTTTTTCTACTAATTTCCTAATCACATCCAAATAATCTTATTTCGTCACCCTACCGTGAAATCTAGCAACTGCAGTGTTAGTACTCCACCAATGGCTAGACCGGATTCGCACTTGAGTGACGTCTACCTCATCGAGAGAGATGGAGTACTAAAAACTTGTAAAAATGGAACTGAAATAAAACAAACACGTAAAACGTTTCGTTTTGACCCAAAGAATACCCATTAATGTAAGCAGCGACATGAGGACGATAGGTGGAGTTTTATACGTATATTGTCTAATTACTGATTGCACTGAATGATTTAACTCTCACCACGTGACAGTCCTTGGTGTACCTGCAGGTAACAACCACCTGTAGTCACATTTGAATACTGTAACAGTAGGTGTCAGAGCTGAGACCATGGACCACCTTGCATCACTCTCGTTCAATGAACGGATAGATACTGTTCATTGGTTTTCCATGGAAATTGGGCTTCACAGTTCTTCTGTAATACCCAATGTATGAACTAGTACGAGCAATCTCTCCGGTTCACTTACCAACTTTCCTAGAAATCCTTCTACTGTCATTACAATCTTACTGTCGCTGACAAATGAAGAAGAAATCGGTGATCCTGTAGGTCCTTTAGCGTCAAAGAACATTAGGTGTAGTTACCGTATACAGTTCTTTCATTATTCATTTCCTAAGCTTGGCTACTCCTGCCGTCCGTCAAAGTGATAACGAAATAGTTTCTTCTTTGTTGTCGTATTCAATAGATTTTTGAACAATGTCCACACGTTCTGAACAGTTTTCTGCGCATCATCGTTCTACTCTAGAAGGTAGCTAAACCGGGAACTCATGAAAATCAGTCTCAATGGGACTGTGGTGACAGAAATGAATTGCTGTGTCCTTGTTAGAAGTCTCCTGCCTCCTGTCACAAAATGAGTGAGTTCCATGCTAAAGTGGTACCGGTATCAACAAATGAGGCATCCACTCATTCGTCCTTAAAACTGAGGTAGCAGAACGCGAAGTTGAATAATGCCCTCCACTGGATACGATTCTGAGCCAGTTACGCCCATTTGCCATCGCCATACGCTACGTCCCAAAGATCAGTATTAATTCTGTGAAGTCCAATGGTAAGTATATGTACCACCTGCTTAAACAATCTATAAATCATATGATTCTTAGAGTAGACAGCTATAATTTTCTAAATAATATTAACCAGTTAATCTTTTTGATTGAGAAGTGTTGTGTTTTCTTTGCAGTGGGAACTGAATATTCAAGTATTAGTGTTTAGATTAGATTCGGCTTCAAAGAGTTAATGTTGATTTCTTACAAATCTCTTCATGATATTCTATCTGCATGCCAATCCCATCTTATTTTCTTAAATTTTATGGTAAACTCATATTGAACTTCTTAATGACTTACACATGACTGCAAGATCAGTCTAAGTAAGCTTTCTTTGTAAATTTTGATGAAGTTTATATGTAGGATTTTATTCGAATGTAATACGCACGTTATATATTGGTATGGCTATATGTATAAGACGCCAACAATAACAACAACAACGACAAAAATAATTATTACTTCTACCAATAATGCAAATTTATAGAACTACGCATTTTTTATCGACAGAGAATTCTATCACATACTTTGAAAATTTCGGTTATGAACATATGTATTTTGTGTTTGACACGTAGACCACACAGCTGGACATAAGCAGTAATTACAAAAAAACAATGTTACACCAAAATTCTTTAAGGCACAAAGTTTTGAAACATGGACAGACTTCAGGAAGCTAAAATAGTATGAATTAGTTAGCTTAGGATAATTATCTTAAGTGCAGAAAGAAATACACTGATAAGGGTCTGTACAGTTATGTCTGAAGTCAGAGTGTAATTTATTTAAAATTAAAAGTTTAAGTGGATAAATAAGAGTAAATGGATAAAGCTAAACATAGGCCTACATAAAATCACACTCTATAAACCAGTTCAATGCGGACCAGGTTATAATCATTTGTGAAACACTCAAGTATTAAATCCATAAAATAGAACGTAGAGCCCAATTTTAGCTAAATGTTATTTTATAGAATTACACTGTTTCTTCGAAGTCATCCTGAGCACTATAAATATTTATTAATAAATAAACATTTTCCCACCGTCGTAATCGGTATTTTTATATTCGCACAATATTTTGTCAAAATTCATCTGTTATAAATGTGGATATTACTTCAATTTATGCGTTTATGAGTTCATTGCATGTTATTCCTTGGCAGAAATTCCATAATTTAATGGAAAATGAAAGTTAATTCCCGAGTTCACAAACGACCGCCGCTAGATCTTGCCCCACGTCAGCTGGAATAAATTGCACTATAATACCATGTTTAGCAGGGCACTTTTCAAAAAAAGCGCAGAGAGAATACTGAATGGCGCATAAAGCTGTAGATATGCAAGGTAAACGATTTTGGACCCATGGTAAAAATTAAAGCGGACAGGTGACAAGACATGTCTCTCCGGCAGGGAGACTTCTTGTTACAAGAACACTTACACAGTACGTCTGAATGTGCACACTGCATTTCACTGTAAGCAAATTGGTTTCTCGTCCTGAGGTAAAAAATAAATAGCATGTGAGGGATAAGGTTCTCGAGATGACATTAAACAATTCTTGGTTGTGAAGCCATGCAGTCTCGTCTGTAGTTAGCCACATTTAAGAGAAACGTATCACATCCACCTTTAGGGTAGAAATTAACAAAATGGCAGCAATAATTTCTTCCAAAACCTTCCTAACCACCAACATGGCCACATGGCTTCACAACCCAGAAGATCACAGTCCACAAAGATAGCAGTCATTTGAGAATAAAACGCTGAGAAGATATGGACTTCAAAGAATAATAAGTTATAAGCATAAAACGAGATGGTTCCCGATTGTTTCCATCGTTCATGCCAGACATAACTGGAGCAAATAAACAGGGAGATTCAGAGGAACGGTTGTAGTGAAAAGGGCAGACTTTAATTGTAGGCAAAATTTAGTGTGTGCACAAGATGTCATGAACAAAATTACTGATTGACTAAATTCTTACGCTTGTTTGGTTTTACAGATGCACATTAACAGTGTTCATAAGCAGAAATGTAAATGCATCTCTGAATACAGCAGCATGAGCATTACGCCCTTCTGGAATGATGTTCTCGATATCAAGAAATTAATTAGTTATAATAAAATAAATACCAGAGCACGTCAAGAAACAAAGGAAATGTGTAGGCCTATTCAACTTATTGATTTTGAGAAGTGGCAGATGTGAATACAGACACAAAATGTGGTGTTAGTACACTTTGGTCCGTAGGTGTCACCATCCATTTGACTGAAAACGCATTGCTTCCCTGTCAGTTCATACAACGAGGCTGAGTGGTATTCGGAACCTCCTGCCTGCCGTTACAGGTCTTCTGATGAATGGAACTTTTTAGAACATGAGCGACTGAACACTTCAGACACCTTGACTGAGATGTTTTGCTTCGGAAGCATATTGCCCTGCTTGGTATTTTTGAAATAAAATATCCTTACTAGCTACTCGTACAATATTACCCATCTTGCATAAATTCTGTACAAGGATAACCAGACACCTAGAAAAATATAATCGATATCCAAGAACCAACGCGAATATGTGTGATGACGAAAATGAGACGATAAAACTGTGGTTCTTAATATTTTTCAGTGGCTTTAATTTACAGCTCAGTTATTCACTACTACAAGATTTAATATATATATATATGTATATATATAATCGATGCAATGACCCTAACAACTTAGTTCACGTACCAGAAAGGTGATGATGGAGCATGCGTAATTAAGGCAAAAGCTAGGACGCCTCTGACAAAGCACTACATCCTGAGGAAGTAAGCCAAATTTTAAGGGACATGGGTTTACAAATCCAAAATCTAGCAGCTTTACTCACAGGAATGCAGATGGTGTCCAATGAATAAGAGGCTGCCAACTGAACACCTGGTCATAGGTCAGAGTACTTTTGTAATATATGTTACTTCAAACTTATTACAAAGTTTCTTGTTACTAAACGATACTTTAGCACAAACTCGAGTCTTCAAAGGTGATATTTTAGGTTCTCAAGGCAACGAGTATGAAGATGATTGTCTTCTGAGATGTTGCGCCATGTTGAATTTCCGACTGACAATAATTCATTACCCTGATGGTGACGGCAGTAAGCATCTCAAGAACGTTGGTCAGTATGTACCAGATTACACAGCACAATACCCCAGAAGACAGCTGTCTTCATGTCTTGATAGTATGGATGTCTAAGAACTGATTCTGTAACACTGCCCTTTAGAAACCCCCTTCAGCTCTGCGGATGTAATGAAGTGGCTGACTGGCTGTTCTCTTAAACAGTAACAATGAACCACTAGCCGAAATCCACTGGACTGTAAACTCTTAATAATGGAACCAACTGGAACGTTTAAGCTACCGGCTCAGTGGAATTCAGTCTCAGATACACGCAATTCTATATTTTCGTAAACCGTTTCAAGGAGTATAGAGAAATGTTAAAGAAGATTTTGTTTTCTCAGTAATTATGTTTCTTGGAGTTGAAGCTTCTCGTCGGTAGTCCGGTGGACAGAATTCCCTTCAGTTTGTTGGGATTGTGACTCTGTAATACCCTAAAGCGTCATAAAGAGTGTTCGAAAACAAACTGCATAGAAAATATTTGGGCCTTGAAAGTGTAAGCACTGTGAGCTTCGTGAGCTATTTACTACAACTACCAAAACTTCGTAATAAGTGCAGGCCACCTAGTATTGAAATTAAATGAGGGTAGATACAATGGGCTGGGCATTTGAGAAAAGAAATGCTTGCAGACTTCAAGTAGGAGAACAAAAAGGAGATGTGAGAATAACATTATGAGGAGCACAGAGAAACAGAACATCAGAATCGGATATGGAAGTGCCCAATGGCGGACCTTGATTTTGTTGAACCTGTGGGTTTATGCTACTGGAGTTTCTATTAGTTGGTCTAAATGGCCTTAGTCTCCAGTCATTCGGTGGAATCCAGCCCCAGGATGAAGATAAAAAGTAAGTCCCCAAAATGTAAATAGGTCCTACATTTTGTATGTAATTTGTAAACACGTGGCAACAGAATTTTTAACTACAGCCTTGTATGTCTTACAAGTTGCTTAAAGAACAATAATTATATCATTTTATGACCTCGGCAGATATTTTTGGATCTGAGAAGGATATGTGTTTCTCACGGCAGTGAGACAGCTGTCTTCAGAGTTGTAGCGCCGTGAAGTCTGGCAGTTTACCGACGTTTCGGAGGTGACTGCTGCCTGTCGTCGCGTTGATGATGGAGTTTGCAATTACTTCTGAAACGACGGTAAATATCTACCACAGTACATGGCGACGTAACCCACAAGACAACCACCTTAAATTTTAATCTTTGGAATGTGGGTTAGAAACCTAAAATAATGTGGAAATTTCTAAATAAAAAGAACAGTCATTAAAGATTGTGTTATGACACAGCAGGATTATAAAATATATAAAATGCAGCCGTAGGACTTTCAGCAAATACATAAGACAAATGGCTATACAGACAAATGAGACACAGCTTTGAAACTGCCTTGTAGGAAGAGGGTTTATATCTCAAACGTTTTATGACTCTGTTACATAGAAAGGTCTGAAACTCAAAATGACACAAGGTTCGATTTCTATTGAGGTAAACCATCGTTTC
>NW_019059813.1:1522393-1534516 GCF_000696155.1 Zootermopsis nevadensis
TTTCCAGTTTCAGGAATTTTTTACAAACGCGTAAACGACGAACCACCTGTACGAAGCACCACAGACATTGCATCCTGTTTGCGTTCAAAAATGAGTTTATAACTTCGCAGCTCCACGACGTACAAGGTTCCTACTAGAAGAGGTCACATCTTGACTCTTTCACACGTGTCCTCATTTGTCTACCGACGAGCATTCGTAAAGGTTACTTATTTCTCTGAAGTTCTCCCACCTTTATGTATACCACGCTATTTCTCTTGCTCTGTGTCCTTTCCTTACACTTTCTTAATTCGTCTCTCTTTCTGTACGTTGGTATCTGCTATTTCATTTGTATCATTTCCCCTCTCCATGTGGGGCCTGTTGAATTATTGTGCATGCCCCTATTCCGGACATGCAGATTGAAAAGTAATGACTTGAGCTTCATCCCAACAACAGAAGATATCAATGCCCCCTCCCTGTCTCTTCTCCTCAAGATATATAGAGTTATTGAAAGGGAAGCAACAAAGTCATCACGACTGCATGTACAGTCGCCGCAGAACATCCATAGACTTCTATTGTTAAGTCTGTCTTCTGAACAGTCCGAGTAAAGAAGGCTGTGACCATGTGATCACTCCTGATGTCAATGTTTCTAGCACTTCAACTTCAAATATTCAATTGACGTGCAACAGAGACCAATGCTTTAGTCTGATTATACGAATCATAACACTTACTAGCTTACTTTCTCCATTGTACAAGAGAATATACATTTGTGCGATCATTACATCTGGCCTTCCGTCCGTGTGTGTACGAACATTATAAATTCTAAAGCTATTTATAGACCTTGATGAGACTTGAGACGACCACCACGACAACAGAGGTCATCCTACCTTGTAAATTTTAATTCGATACCAGCAATGTGACCTAAAATTTATAAAGATACATTTTTATCTAAAACATACAAGGATATAATTTTTGCCTGTTGTTCCGTTTGGGTGTAAAAATTGGTCTCTCACGTGACGGGAAGAAGACACATTGATGGTGTTTGAGGAAAGACTACTTACGAGAATGACTGCACTCTAAGAGGGAGAAAATTACATAATGAGGAGCTCCGTAATGATTATGATGATGATGATCCTGACAAGAAGGACAGCGCGTGGGAGAGATGATAAACGCGTATAACATTCTGGTTAGAAATTCTGAATAGAAGAAGACGCTCGGAAGACCTAGGCATAGATAGGAGCCTAATACTAAAATTGCTCTTAAGGAAACACCGTTTTAAGATGTGGGTTAGAGTCATCTGGCTCAGAATAGTAACCGGTGGCAGGTTCTAAAAAGTGCGGTAGAAGGACTCCGTTCCTTGGAGTCAGGTAATTACATTTTTGTTCAATGAAATTAATAAGGTGCCACGCGAAACGTTTGTTTAGCTTTAGGACTGACAGCTAAGATATAATTAATGAATAATTGCAACTGGGTGTTTGGAAATTTGTATGGAAATAAATCATAAACGCACCTGAAAATTTTAAACATAATATATGATATTGGAGAAATATCGATATAACAAAACTTAGAGAAAAGGAATGAAAATTTTACTGGTGATAAAATAGCACAAATGGGAAATTAAATTGTGTAATTAATAATTTATAGATTTTTGTTATTTTAGTCGTATTAAGTGAAACATTCGAAGCAAAGGAGGCTTATAGCTTTTACCCAGACGTTTTGTTATCATTAAATACACAATATAAGTTCTTTATCCTAGAACTCAGGTAAGCCTCGTATATATTTATATGCAAAGCGTAGAAACTTTAAAAAAAATTGAAATGTATATTAACACTAATCACATTTCAATTTCGAAAAGAAACTATATTTACTAAATTCCGAGTGGAACACGTTCTGTTCTATTAAATATTTTTTGGTCTCTTGACACTACGAATTAACCTCATACTTAAATTGGCACGTAAAATATTCTGGGATGTCTTCACTTATATATTCCCTTCAGTGTTCGTTCATTTACACAGTACTCGCATTTCACTTTGGTTTTTATTAAAATGAAATGTTGACTTACTGAAATAATTAAGTTGCTTGTTTATTGTATCACACATCTATTTAATTTTAGCAACAACATATGTATCAGAGCAACGCTTTACATGTATCCATACATACAAACGATTTAAATATTAACGGAACACTTTGCCTTTCAACTGGCACAAGAAAGTTGCTGCATTTAAAGAAATAAACACTCAGTGATTCGCAAAATTACGATCAGAATCAGAGGACGAAAGGAAGGCAAACAACGACGGCAGAATAAACTTCAGTAACACGACAAATTAGAATTTGTGCTTTATAACTGTGAGTTCAGATCGAATGCACAGATTTACTGTCCATTAACCATAATGACTGTGGAAGGTAACCCATCAGTCATGCAACATTTGGATCGAGCAACATTTAAAGAATATAACGTGTAAAGCATCGCTAAATATGTTGGACAGCGGCCCACGCAACGGAAATGTGACACGCAGTGTTTCAACAGGCAATTCACATGAAATATTAAGATAATCAACGAAATAACGAGTTAATTGTGCCAACGCGTTTCAAAGGTGTAGGTTAAGCAGCGTCAAATAGTAGACCAAATGTGTGGACGTTATTTCGAAGGAACTTGTCGCGACCTACTTTAAGGTCCTTGTCCTGCATTTGCTTATAGGGACTGGGGAAAACGACGTTAATTCTGTTAGTTTTAGTGTACTGTTGTGACTGACAATGTGCACTGCACTAACGGGGGTCGATCCCGGACAGGGGCAGAGGATTTTATCCCTGTTACTGGTTCCAGGCCAGAACTGGGGACCAACAGCAAACGATAAATTGGACAGAGTCATGAAGCAAAATTATACTTCTATTTTAACAATATATTACACCTTTAACATTGTAAGCACAGTGATAACTACACATAAAATATGCTTTTACAGTAACTCCTTATTTTGTCTACAAAATGTAGACATATGTATGTTTTTGTAAGAGTTATTTTTAAATATTTTAGTATTTACGTTTTATTAGATACAAAGGGATTATGAAATTCGTAAATACGTAGTGGCAAACTACTCCCCGAATATAATATATGCTTCGTTTCTTCGTGAATGCAATTATGATTCCACACAGCCCTTCCCAAACACTTGAAAGATTTATTAGCTGTGTTTATATTGCGATACTGTTTAGCCAAACGACTCTCATATGCTCGAGAACACTGGTTCATGTAGTTCATTAATTAGGAATCTAATCCATATTATTAGAATCTTACCGACGAAGAACCACACAGGAATAGCCCGTGCCAACATTTCAGTGCATCGGGTCACACTTATTATCAGCTGAACATTGCGTCGGTTATAATATTGTCGACGGTGATTGTACTAAATGTCAATATTTATATCGAAGACTCTAGAAGGAAACTGTGAGGAACGGACATCAAGATTTCTTCTTGTTGATCTTGAACGATAGTGCAACAACTCATCACTAGGGACACCTGCTGGCTAAATTATGAAGCACGGTACACGCATGTTATCGTGCATTATATACGAAGAGCTATCTCCATCTTGCTTACTCCGGTAGACATATTTAGTGCAATGCTTGAAACATCAAAGAACGCGAAACCGACCTGTAATATAGAAGAAGTCTAAAAAGAGAAGAAGAGATACAAAAGGAAAATCTCATTATGTGTGTTTCCTTTATTTTATTACTATAAATTTGATTTTTTATCAGTTTGTTGATGATCAATAGTTTTATCTAGTGATTTCCCGACACGAATTTTTCAAAGTACCATTTGACGGGCCTCGATTTACAGATCGGAAGTATGATAAAATATCCAGAGTTCAACGTGTTTTATTACAACAAGCTCAACTTTCAGACATATAATATATTGGTACAGGTTGCTTTTACATTGACAGAGAAACACAGAACCGTATAACCGAATCGAATCTACAAATCTTGACATGTGGACACAATGGATTATGGACCGTGTTCTTAACAAGTTTCTGAAAACAGTTTTCCTTGTCTTGATGGAACCCCCCCCCCCCTTCCGATTACGCATATAACATATAGGTCTATATACATGTTAAAAAATGACCACGAAAAACACACAACCCACTAGCAGAGAACAATCACACAGAACATATCAATCCATTTCTTAGATTAACTCTTTAAAGTATATTTCCTTAAATTACGGTAAATTCAAGGAGCAAAGGTGGAGCTTTCATGTTAACCGTGCTAACAGCATTAGCCATGCTAACACTTAAAAATAGAATGTCGTACGTAGTTAAGTTATCCTCCGTACACTAACTCAGCAGAATCAGTGACTAACAGCGCCTAGCTGGTTGGCTAAAGCTGGCTAACAATACATTTTATCTAGTTCATTCTACTGTGTTCCAGTCGGTGGAGTGCCATTAGACCACGAAAGTAAGACAGTACATTTTATTTAAAGCGTTAGGTTGACTAGCGCACCCCGCCTCGCTTTTCCCCGGGAAAGGACCCCGGTACCCATTAGATAGGAGTCTGGGTGGGTACCAGAGTCGGTCTGGACGCAGAGGCTAGAGGAAAATCCTCTGCCCCATCGGGATTCATCATTTTATAGGGTATTTATTTCTGTGTACCTTAGACAAACTTTGCCCCTGAGGTACATAGTTCAGCAGCTATTTCTGGAATACTTTTTTAAATATGTGTTACATGTATTATATAGATTTATTGTGAGGCATTACTATATATACTATTTTACATCAGCGTCTTTCGAATGATTCATTGTGTTCCTAGAATGGCGGTTTTCTGAAATTCCCTAATGCCGTGTTCGCCCGGAATGTTGTCAAATATTTATTATTATTATTATTATTATTATTTCCTTCTCACAATTAATTTTTCTCTGGTCGTTCATTAAAACGGTACGTTGTACATATGACAACAGCGCTAGACTGAACAAAACGGAACATGTCCACTGTCCCTGTCCACTCTAACCACTATAAGATACTGTGGTGAAATTCGAACGTCCTTTCTACCATGCATCACTTGTGACGGAGATCATAACCTGGCTCCAATTGTTCGACCACGCAAGTAACAGCCGTAGCCACGGTAAAGATGCAATACGATACTTGGCAGTTACCGCCAATTTTAAACCTCAGCAAGTGCCAAAGTGAATTATGGGGATCAGTTACGTCCAGAAAGCTGAAACAGAAACTTGGACACAAATAACTGTCATTTTGTTTCCATTCTTCGCTGATGATATCGAGTTGTGTTGAGTTGCTTCTTCCGACGAAAATAAATAAAATTATCTAAATGCCACTATAGAAACCCAAAAATTATATAAAAGGAGCTGTCTGGCTCTGAGAAATAAAATATACACTTTTTGTTAACTTTTTTTGTGGGAAAAATGATAAGTTTACTGACAATAAGACTACGAAGTCTGACATCTTGGCTTGTAAATATGGCTACTGGTGTAATTTCCCGTTGAACGTTTAGGGGGAAATTCTTTCGTAGATGATATCTGACATGATAGTGATTACATATCTGATGAACAATTTACATGTAATAGCGCGGAGGAAAAACATACTGGGGGAGGGGGGCAATATTAAAATAGACCGGTGTCGGCATCTTCTTGACCAATTGAGGGTACCATAAAATTAAAACTAGGATTCTACTCCGTGGAGACAGTTGTGTTTCTGACTGATATTGAAATTTCATACAGAAATCCAAATACCAAACAATTTTTCTTTCAACCTTCACCTTTTAAATATATCACTTTTTTATTTATTTTCGTGTCGACCACTGGTAAACTGTAAGGTCAGGTCCTGTTTATACCTTTATTTTTTCATTTTTTTTAATCGCTGGAGAGAAAAAAACATAATATAGTCATGTCGTTAGTGATCGCATGAACCGTGCTAATAGCATCGACTTTAGTGCGCACAGCAAAAACAACAAGAAAGTAAGAAAGAGAAGAACACATTCCAAGATATGTTAAGTAAAAACTAAATTAGCTGTTCGCTGTTGTTGCTCCGTTGGTCATCAAGTGAATATCCATAGAAGGAATTTGACTGAGATAAGTTATGATCGCAAAATTGCGTTATTTCATTTTTTAAATATCTTTTTGAAATGCGTTACGAAACTGACAGATTTGATTATGATAGTAATTCATAATCAAAATAACTTCCTTTTTCATTAGAAATATGAGGCACTCGGAACTGGGTGCTTATGTTAGCTACTAGATAAAACTGAAACAAAAATATTGCCCAAAGGTATTACGTTTACTGTAAACTTAAGCGTGTGTAAATTATTATCTTTTCTGTGCTCCAAAGATTTGCTAACATGAAAACATATATAAAGAAAATTTGTACTAATTATGAGCTCTGAGGAAACATAAACTGCCTATCTGCACGCACCTTTACATTATATATGTGCAAATATTAAATAACGAACAAACTGTTCATAACTAACCCCGAGAAGCATACTGTTTCTCGAGAAGATAACAGTGTACTAACCTAGTCAAGATTTTCCCCGACTTTTATGGCACCCGAAGGTACATTACTTGTTTAAAAGGATCATCCACTAGTCTCTCTTCTGTAGTAGAAGATTCCATTCCACATCCCCACTCCCTATTTCTTTAAGATAATTTTTAATATTATTCTCCATCTACGCCTAGATCTTCTGGGTGTTCTCTTCTCTTCAGACCTTCCAACGCAGAAGTCAACCGTATCTGTCTCCATAAATATGGTCACATTGAGAGGATTTTAAAACAGTTATGCACCATGAACGTTTTAAATTTTAGATGGCTCAAACCTCTGATCCTACTTAATTTTAAGTCTTACTTACGTACTGCCATATGTTACATAGGGCTACATATCTGGAACAAACTATCAACGAAAACAATAAAGACGTCAGTATTCCGTATACACATATAAATATTAATATTATCTAATGATAGCGACTTTTACAGTATATCTCAGTACTTTACTGACAGAACTATATTTTTGTGGATTCTCAAGTCAGAATTCTTAAACTGTGAAATATGTGAAACATTTAAAGTGTAGGATTTTAGGTTTTCACGGCGGTGAGTTTGAAGATGGCTGTCTTTTGGGTTGTTGCGCCGTGTAGTCTGGTAGAAGTTTGCCGACGTTTCAGATGTCGTTGTTGCCTCTATCATAAGGGCTAATGCCCTCTGAAACGTCGGTAAACTTCTACCAGACTACACGGCGCAACAACCCAGAAGACAGCCATCTTCACTTACAGCGTATGAAAAATAATAATCACCGATTAATCAACTAACAGACGTCAACATGACACTTGCCTATCTGTCCTATTTTGGCAAACTGTTACAAGACGTTATTCTAATTAGCAACAGTCGTCTGATGACAACTGCCTACAATTCAATTTTAGACTGATTTAATAGAAATTAAGTGTATGAAAATTTCAGATATAACACTTCGTTTAACAAACAGACAAATATTAAGAACTGATAAATATAAGCACGGGAAACAAAAATCGACTAGTTCTTTGCTTCTGCCACGCCTAGAATTCCTGCTCTCCCTGATGGCACTCCCTTGTAATACTACTTTAATTTTTTTTAAATTATTTATCTTTTCTGTTTCACTTATGATATGCTACTTACTGAATAATATTTTTAAAGTCTGGTTTATTTTACTAAACCAGCACTAATTTAAAATTAATTGTAACATTTTGTTTCTTCTCAGTCTTTTACGAATTATGCTCTCAAGTCTATTTAAACCCGCAATTAATTTCTGAAAGTATCCTTTTGGATATTTAATAGGACTCCTTGGACGGGGAATCTGCCTAAAAACATAATATTGCTTATAAATTAATTGTTTGAACAATTGGTATGCTTCCCCTCTTTAGTATACAGATCATCAAAGATTACTATTTGTTTATTTCCATCGGGTCATCCACATGAAACCATATTTATGGGAGGAAGAATAAGGGGGCCTGTGCCCTTGATCGAAACCTTGATCGGATAACAGAGTTACCCTAGTGTCCAGTATAATCATGTCATATATTTTTCGAGCAACATAAAAATCACAGAATGCAATCATCTTGTCTTCTCACAAGAAAAGTTACGGACAATGGCTTTACGCTAAATTGTAATGTACAATATTTTATTGTAACGAAATGGCATCAAGGGTGTAAGTTTAATTGCCATGTATAATGTTCCAAAGTATTGTCACTGCTTGAAGTTAATTAGCAATAATTTAGTAAATGTTCTCTTAAAACTAAGTTGCTATAAGATAGCAACTAAAGCAGTAATGTGGTACCGGTATCATAAGATCTGTGATCTCCTTTTATTAATTCAGGAGGAACGATTCTTCAATTATAAAAAGAAGTCGTTAACCTATAACATGGTTGGCTCTAAAAGCTGCTATAAATCACATGTCAGATAGTAGAACAGCTTTATTGATGGAAGTTGCAAATGATTCTGCACTTTACAAGACACTTCCTTCTGTCCTCACACAAATGGTTTATCATTTTTCTGTAACAGCTTATATTTTTTTTATATTAGGGATACAGAACAGTCCTAAGATTAATGCTTCTGGTCGTTTCATTTGACGAAAAAAATTTGTGTACCCAGTTACCGCAGAATTAACCAACAACAGAAAATGTATCACATTAGGCCTATACGATATCTGGAACAGGAAAATCCCCCAGCGCTACCTTCGAACAGCTCATACCGGAGGTTACCAGTTTGAATCTTGGCCATGAAATAAGCATTCCTGGGACGTCCAGAGCTGCTTCTGCCAAATTCTGTGATAACGCCTCAAAATAATCCACGACAGATTCTTTCCCAAATCATTATTAACAATTATTGTGCTGTTTGTGCAGTTCATAAATAATCGTCAGATAACACAAAAATCAGAAACCGATCAATTAATAGGTCATCCAGCAAGGCTGGACTTTACCGTTCGTCACGACACTCAGACCGGATCCTGTGTTTTCTGACGGCTCCTTCCCCACTGGTAAAGCGGACGGAAACACCCTCAATCTACATTTTTCTCCTTTGATGATAGATCAGGTTTCACGACAACGGATAAAATTACGCTTGTGGGCATTATGACGGCACGTAGGCCGAATCCCATGTAAACGTAATGTCGTACTGAATGCAAGTAGCGTTGTTGAATTGGACGCCACTGTGATTTAGAAGCAAGATGGATCCTTCGGCGGGTCAGATGTCGCGGCTAGCCGAAGACAGAACACACATACCAACATGGCAAGCTGCTGTGTCAATGTGGCGTATCGAGAGGTTGGGTGCGCATGCGTGAAATTAAAAAACATTAGCGTAGCGGGCCTCCAAAAGACGACGTCGAGCGGCATTCTTCTTTTTCTCGCGTCTAATCGCCTGGGACGAACGTACAGAGCCCAAAGTAATAGGAATCTGTGTTTTCTGGCCACGCTCTTCAGATGGACACTCCCTTACCTATTACAACGCCCACCAGAGACATCTATGACGATTCTGTTTCCCTTACGTACTGCCATATGTTACATAGGGCTACATATCTGGAACAAACTATCAACGAAAACAATAAAGACGTCAGTATTCCGTATACACATATAAATATTAATATTATCTAATGATAGCGACTTTTACAGTATATCTCAGTACTTTACTGACAGAACTATATTTTTGTGGATTCTCAAGTCAGAATTCTTAAACTGTGAAATATGTGAAACATTTAAAGTGTAGGATTTTAGGTTTTCACGGCGGTGAGTTTGAAGATGGCTGTCTTTTGGGTTGTTGCGCCGTGTAGTCTGGTAGAAGTTTGCCGACGTTTCAGATGTCGTTGTTGCCTCTATCATAAGGGCTAATGCCCTCTGAAACGTCGGTAAACTTCTACCAGACTACACGGCGCAACAACCCAGAAGACAGCCATCTTCACTTACAGCGTATGAAAAATAATAATCACCGATTAATCAACTAACAGACGTCAACATGACACTTGCCTATCTGTCCTATTTTGGCAAACTGTTACAAGACGTTATTCTAATTAGCAACAGTCGTCTGATGACAACTGCCTACAATTCAATTTTAGACTGATTTAATAGAAATTAAGTGTATGAAAATTTCAGATATAACACTTCGTTTAACAAACAGACAAATATTAAGAACTGATAAATATAAGCACGGGAAACAAAAATCGACTAGTTCTTTGCTTCTGCCACGCCTAGAATTCCTGCTCTCCCTGATGGCACTCCCTTGTAATACTACTTTAATTTTTTTTAAATTATTTATCTTTTCTGTTTCACTTATGATATGCTACTTACTGAATAATATTTTTAAAGTCTGGTTTATTTTACTAAACCAGCACTAATTTAAAATTAATTGTAACATTTTGTTTCTTCTCAGTCTTTTACGAATTATGCTCTCAAGTCTATTTAAACCCGCAATTAATTTCTGAAAGTATCCTTTTGGATATTTAATAGGACTCCTTGGACGGGGAATCTGCCTAAAAACATAATATTGCTTATAAATTAATTGTTTGAACAATTGGTATGCTTCCCCTCTTTAGTATACAGATCATCAAAGATTACTATTTGTTTATTTCCATCGGGTCATCCACATGAAACCATATTTATGGGAGGAAGAATAAGGGGGCCTGTGCCCTTGATCGAAACCTTGATCGGATAACAGAGTTACCCTAGTGTCCAGTATAATCATGTCATATATTTTTCGAGCAACATAAAAATCACAGAATGCAATCATCTTGTCTTCTCACAAGAAAAGTTACGGACAATGGCTTTACGCTAAATTGTAATGTACAATATTTTATTGTAACGAAATGGCATCAAGGGTGTAAGTTTAATTGCCATGTATAATGTTCCAAAGTATTGTCACTGCTTGAAGTTAATTAGCAATAATTTAGTAAATGTTCTCTTAAAACTAAGTTGCTATAAGATAGCAACTAAAGCAGTAATGTGGTACCGGTATCATAAGATCTGTGATCTCCTTTTATTAATTCAGGAGGAACGATTCTTCAATTATAAAAAGAAGTCGTTAACCTATAACATGGTTGGCTCTAAAAGCTGCTATAAATCACATGTCAGATAGTAGAACAGCTTTATTGATGGAAGTTGCAAATGATTCTGCACTTTACAAGACACTTCCTTCTGTCCTCACACAAATGGTTTATCATTTTTCTGTAACAGCTTATATTTTTTTTATATTAGGGATACAGAACAGTCCTAAGATTAATGCTTCTGGTCGTTTCATTTGACGAAAAAAATTTGTGTACCCAGTTACCGCAGAATTAACCAACAACAGAAAATGTATCACATTAGGCCTATACGATATCTGGAACAGGAAAATCCCCCAGCGCTACCTTCGAACAGCTCATACCGGAGGTTACCAGTTTGAATCTTGGCCATGAAATAAGCATTCCTGGGACGTCCAGAGCTGCTTCTGCCAAATTCTGTGATAACGCCTCAAAATAATCCACGACAGATTCTTTCCCAAATCATTATTAACAATTATTGTGCTGTTTGTGCAGTTCATAAATAATCGTCAGATAACACAAAAATCAGAAACCGATCAATTAATAGGTCATCCAGCAAGGCTGGACTTTACCGTTCGTCACGACACTCAGACCGGATCCTGTGTTTTCTGACGGCTCCTTCCCCACTGGTAAAGCGGACGGAAACACCCTCAATCTACATTTTTCTCCTTTGATGATAGATCAGGTTTCACGACAACGGATAAAATTACGCTTGTGGGCATTATGACGGCACGTAGGCCGAATCCCATGTAAACGTAATGTCGTACTGAATGCAAGTAGCGTTGTTGAATTGGACGCCACTGTGATTTAGAAGCAAGATGGATCCTTCGGCGGGTCAGATGTCGCGGCTAGCCGAAGACAGAACACACATACCAACATGGCAAGCTGCTGTGTCAATGTGGCGTATCGAGAGGTTGGGTGCGCATGCGTGAAATTAAAAAACATTAGCGTAGCGGGCCTCCAAAAGACGACGTCGAGCGGCATTCTTCTTTTTCTCGCGTCTAATCGCCTGGGACGAACGTACAGAGCCCAAAGTAATAGGAATCTGTGTTTTCTGGCCACGCTCTTCAGATGGACACTCCCTTACCTATTACAACGCCCACCAGAGACATCTATGACGATTCTG
>NW_019059813.1:1539099-1572649 GCF_000696155.1 Zootermopsis nevadensis
CACTGTGCTGTATGATCTGAGCTATTGGCATCATCATAAAATTAAATACAAATAAAATAAACAAGTTCTTTTCAAAGTTGACAATTCGCATATTGCGAAAACTGTTGCATTTATTTTTACATAAACTTACTTTCCATTACCCAATTTCGTATTTAAAATGTTATACTATATTCATAGATATATTTATTATGGCCAATATGCACGTTTACAGACATTATTCGTTTTTCATAATTTCAAACATTGTATTAGTAATTTTATTCAATCTGTCATTCTGCTTACAGGTTGTGTTTATCAGTGGATAACAGTAACAATACGAACGACATACCACAAAATCTCTGCTGCTGAATAATTTGTGTTCCATCAAAATTAGGCAAGTAATTTTGGGATTCACGTAATTATTATTAAATTTAATATGAAATTATTGATTTTATTGGTAATATTTATTATTAACTATTCTACTTTACGGTTGTCAGTAGATTTAATTAAATTATATATCTGATAATACTTTCATTCATTATCATTAAACTATAACATTCATTCCAGAATAAAAATCACTGCATTGTATTGTGATGTAAATTTCTGCAACTATTTTCTGTTGTTTATTTTAGTAGGATTTGAGAAAACTAAACTTTAGAACGGAGTAAGGTTGGAACACTTCTTGGGACGCATCATGGATTTATAGTAAGCATAGGAATGCCTGCAATAAAGAAGCTGAAAAAAGGAGGAAAATAAAAAGAACGGAATAACAAGGAGTTTGGGAATATAGGAGAGAAAGAATTGTGGGGGACAGAACTAAAATAACGAGCGAAGGATTTAGTATTTATGTCCTCGAACTTTATCTTTATTTCTCTGCCCCTCTCACCGGCCTCTTTACCACTTCTAACCACTGTCTCTATTACCACAGCCTTATGGATGTGCATCCGCCTCTGTATCTACTCGTTTTGCTTCTTTATTGCCATGTTTTAAGATATCGTTTCTCACATCACATCAGATCTCTATATTATATCAATCTCTTCTACAGATCGAAAATGGCTATCCAGTGTTCACGGTTTAGACATTTACTTATCTCCATACAGCGGAGTTCTTGCGAACCCGATGGTCGCTTCTCTGGTCAAGAAATTCTGCTCTTCACATAGAACCAAAAGGTTCAATGCCGTGCTCATAGCAGCCTCCACTAAAACCTATCCTCGGCTACTTTAAACCAGTTCTCATCCTTACAACTTTCTTATTTAAGATTCAATTCAATATTATCATCCCATCTACGTTTAGGTCTCCTAACTGGTTTTTCCTTTCAGGTTAACAGGCGAAGAACATGTATACATTCCTCTCATACCTCATATATTGATCGTTCTAAATTGTTTTGCTAAAAAATGCGTCTCTGAATGTTAACATTAATACATAGTTTTACATGAATCTGCATTTTAATCTACCCACTTGTATTCACATTTTTTTATAAATTAAGGCTTAGATCACAAAAGAACAGCAGACCGAAACACTGTTGTCGAAACACATTTTTTGTTAAAATAAATTCTTGGTACAAAAACGCAGGCTGCTGCACAAAGACCATCTCTACTTATTTTTATGTCCCATGGCATCCCAGTAGTTCAGTGTTATTATCATGTTTAAGTGCTTTAAACGAGAGATATGAAAGACAGTCGAGCAAAATAATATATTGGCTTGTCTAAATAACATCTGTGACCAAACTGTAAAGATCTTCTCCAATACATTTAAAATGCATAAATTGTCGAAGTTTCACCCCAAAGAACAGAAACACTCAGGACAGACGCAAATTAATCTCCCAGTGATTAACCTCGTATAAATTATTTAAGTATTTAAATACGTTTATTTGTAAATAATCTAGATTTATAAGTACGGAGTTACGATGAAATCAGCAATTAGTAGAGTAAAAACATGGAAAAATTATGAAAATACAGGTTCGATCCACAAATCAGAATATATTACCTGAAAATATAAAATCCAGAGTGAGAATTATGCCCGCGAGTTCAGCGTAAGCCTCTAATATCTGGCTAACCAACACCTGGCTGGCTGGCTGAAGTCGTCTAACGGTACATTTTATCTGATCGCTTCTGCTGTGTCACAGTGTATGGAGTACCACGAAAGTAAGACTTTATTCACTGGTTTCCGTCCAGCACCAACACTCGCAGGAAGGTAGTCAGTTTTTCACACAGATTTTAGATCTCTACAGCGTGTTCCGAAACATCAGACATGTATAAGGGAGGCCTGTAGTGTTACGGTAGGACGTAAAGAACACGTAAAAACTGAGCTACGTTTTCTCCAATAATAGCGACCTGCCACAGAACCGAAGATACAACAGTACGTGCTCGCGAAGCAGTGAGATTTGAGTATGGAGCATTGTTGGGATAATAATTAGCAGAGATAAACCTAAGAACTTGCAGAGAAACCTACTCTCCACTTCACCTACCACGAATGTAACTTGACGTCACCCCGGATTCGTCCCAGGTTGTTTCCGAGGTAAGAAGACAGCGTTCTTGCAGTCTGACCTCTCTCGTGGTCTTCGAAATAAGTTCATGCCAGCTATAACGTAAAACTTTGTCTTTTCCTTTCCTTCAATCTTATTATTTTTACTACTAGGGGAAAAATTATATAATGCATACATCAATGTGCCCACAATTGTTTCGTTACTAAGCGACCACACAAAAAGTGATCTATTTCGTTATTTACCAGATTTACCACCACACGGAGCTGAAGCTTCAAATAATAGAAGAAAATGCGAGATGTCACATTCTTTCATTTTTAGAGCCTGGCTCTTGTGATAAGCGAGAACAATTCAGTGTCTTCTTGCAGTTCAATAAAGTTTTACGAGTGATTAATATTACTGCCTAAATTATTTATTAAGTGTATAAAATATACATGTGGGAGATTCATCTAATATGCATGTAGTTGCAAATATTAAATTTGTTATTAAATATTTGATACAAAAATCAGCAATTTTCTTTATTTCAACATAGTTTATCATAAGAAAAACTGACGAAGAACGGATCTTTAGGTGTTAATAGTAGATTTATTTAAAATAAGCACGTACTTCGGTCTGCATGAAGTAAGATTTTGAAACGGACAAACAGAAAAGTGTATAGACGTATTACGGGTTAAGACATTTTTAAAGAATACAGAATATGAAACGCTACTTCTAATTTTCTGACGCAAGGCGCTTCAAAGATTTGTCGTCTTTCAAAAATCCATGCATGAACAAAGCAATCAACAGCAATGATATGGCAATTTAATCACAAATGCTACCTTTATTTAAAGAAACAGTACCCAACTTTCAACTCAGACTGTATCTGGCATTTGTGTTTTCCTCATTTATCTGAGTGTCGTTTTCTCGCCACGCCGGGTCCACAAGAAGCTTCTTTATATCTGCCTCGGCCACTCTCACTTTCTCATTTATCTCAACTTTTCACTGAACTTTCAAATCTGGACTGTGCACAAACCAATGAAGCCACGAGTACTTGGTGTATTAATAACCAACAAACTTAAATGCGCAGAATCATTCTTGGGAAGCTGATAACAGCTTAGCTGGTCAAAAAATTCGCAGATTATTTGGTAGATTAATACAAAGATGTAATATATTGTGGCTAATACAAGAAATTCATTTACAGGACTCGGTTTAAAAAACGAACTAAACTTATTCGCAAAGCTAATCCTCGTAGACGAAGAAATATTGGATCAGGATTACTATAAATGCTGACCAATAATAGTCATGCTAGTAAGACTAAAAACCACCTGTTTAAGTTGTCATTAGTTAATTTACGACGACTGTAATTTAGTAATTGGGGCATTGTATACATTTATGACAAAGTATGAAATATATATTTTGATTTTATCTTATTTACTTTTCATAGGTAATATAAGTAAATCCTAGGTATTCTATGGAGTGATAAAGAGTTTTAGTTAAAGTGCTAACAGGACGAACCTAATTTAATCTAAACCAACTAACCAAACGCAACGAAACGAAACGTTAACTTCGCCTCAACTAATCCAAATTGAGACAAGTATTGAACAGATAATGCGAATACGAACAAACGCAGACTTGTTATTAACTTGTTAAACCTGCGTTTAACACATTTCCAACATAACCTCCAGTATTATACAGAACATCTAACACAAACTGACATAAAAGTATCCATACATATCCTTGAAGTTTCTGACATTTTGTACAACACTGAACTTGGTACTTTGCCTGTAACATTTCCAAGAAAAGCCGAAAATGTTCTGTCCCAGTTTAAACTAAATAATAACAATTGGAAAATATGCCTATAATATGTCAGGAACATTTCACGTGAGAATAGTGGTGTTTTAACCATACGCAGAAGAAAGAATAATTGGTTTCATTATTTAAATAATTTTAATCGAAAAAGTATTATGTTATTCTAGTATAATCGTTACAAATATCGATTTCATCGTTGAACCTTAATTTTTGATGCAAGTGGCTTTCAGTGGACGAACAGAAGGCAGTTCCTTCATGCAACTGGAAATTGATAAGCTTCATAATTTGTGCTCACTCAGCGGACGTAGCATGCACAGGGAGAAAGAAATGTGATTATATCTTGTTAGTAGGATAATCTGAAAGCAAGTGGCTACTTGGTAGACCTAGGAGTAGATCAGAGGACATTAAATAGTCTCATGCACTAATGAATGGAGAATAAGAATGTGGAATGAATTCAGTTGGCTCAGGAAAGGGTCCAACTGCGTGCTTTTGCGTGCGTGGTAATGAGCCCTCAGTTTCAACGGAACGCCTCTCCTTGCAACGAAGAGTGCAACACAGAAATAAGCGGAAATAAACATTGTTTTGAGTGGGACAGCGCGATACCAGAATTCGAGCATTTGATTCGATTGCTTCCTTATTTTTAAATATTAAATAACCAAATCGACCAAATCTCGCTCGAGTCATAGACGTGGACACGCGTTTTTGTGTGTTGTGTTGCCATGTGTAGGTAGAGACCTTGCGACAGGTCGCTGCTCTCGAGTCCAAATGTCTAAAACGATTCATAATTTCAGAAGTCACTTCTGAAGTGGATCAGGGCAGAATGCCAAACCAGTAAAATCTAAAGAAGTAACCATATCATAACGAGTGATATTTGGACAATTGTGTTATTACCTAACACAAATATGGTAGTAATTTGTGGTCTAGTGTACTGTACAATGCGTTTTTATGTCTCTGTTGAGTGAAACAAGTAGGGTTGAGAGTGTGTAAACATCTTTATCAGACTGTACACACGATGCTCAGCTCTTTTGTTTGTGTGACGGAGGTAAAAAACATTAATCAAGTCATGTAAAACCCTGGGAGCATTTCAGTGTAGTTGCGGGAATGCCAACCTTCACAGTTTGTAACTAAATTGCTAGCAACAAACAGTAATAGAACCCAGTCTTCTTGATATTTTGATACAGGCCTACCTGTTATACAATGCGTAAGTAATCATATAAATCAGACTGAAATCCCAAAATAAATCTGCTCATAACCTTAAGTGGGTAAATCCTTCAAGCATCCAACTTATTGTTGTTCTTGTAACCACCTCTTTATAACACGTCATGGTCAGGTTTCGTTATGATTTTACAATTCTGTTATGTTAGCATCCAACGTTTTCTACCCAGAAACCGTGACTGGTACAATGTCGTTAAATTACTTACAAATCGGTACATCACAATCAAAGTTGAACAATGTACAAACAAGTTAATCTTCTCTAATTACATTGTAATTCATACATACGTAGCTTGAAGCAACCTGGATGTAGCATTTGTAACATTGTAAATAGCATGTCAATAATACTTTGCCAAATTTGGTATAAATCTTGCAAGTAATTTAAACACATTGAAAATCCACGAACATAACAAAGAAATCCTAAATATTCCGAGACGTAGGGCTACCTATAGTTAGGGGTGAAGGAGAAGAAGGTCTGAGGATATAATGAATACGAACTAAAGTCATCAATCAGAAGAGAATAAGAGATAAAGATGTCAAAGCAGAGTAGGGGCGGGGAGAGGAAAGATAACAGAGGATTCCTGCTCGTGACCCGTTTCCGAGAAAGACGCCGGTGACGACTGGAACAAACATAACTCAGATGATTGCGATTGTCATCTTAAGCATGGTCAGGAGCGGCGTGGAAAACAATAGACAGTCCTGCAGTCTTCTCTAGCCCACTGACGTCCACAGAAATCGAAACGCGTGCAAAGTTCAGCCATGCCAAGAAAGCGGATCACAAAACATTCACTTAAGAATTCTTCCCTCCGTCCCACCAGTAAAAACTCGTGAATCTACCATCGTTAAGTATGCTCCAGTGTGCCTGTATCAAAACTTCACGGAATTTACTGCTTCATAGGCTTTTCAACTGCTGTATTTTTAACGTCGAGTTAAACGCGCGAGAAACATTATGAATGCCGAATCAGAGGTATGTGTTGTTATGCGTTCTCTATTAATGCCCAGGCGTAATTTATTCACAGGAGTATGATTGCAAAAGAACTTCATCACAACAGAAAATTATTTGCTTGTAGAGACAAATTTCCGCTATAATTATAGACAATTATACAAAATCTCAATCTGACCATATCAATCCTAAAATATTTAAACTTTTCTTTAACAAAACTCGGCCTAATATTTCGCCATTTACATTTGATCGTGCTATGGTCAATATGCATCGAAAAGTCTGAAGACATAAAGTACCGATATTTCAACTTAACAAATAAATTCATATTTTACGTGTGAATCACATTTGCCTTGAAGAACTAAGAAAGTCATTAAAATATTGGCACATCGTCTGATAGATTTTTTGGACGGCATAGGCCTACTTCCTGATCAGGAGTCAAGCGATCATTCGAAATGCTGCTAAATTAGACTTCTCGGTAGAAATTCAATGTTAATTTTAGTTGAAATTCAATAATAAAATATTGTTAAAACAAAATTATTCTCAAATTTTAACACCTGGACCTAATTAAGAACAGCAAAAGTTAATTTATCTTCCTTGTACCAGATAATGATTATCCAGATAAATTGAAAAGTGCGACAATAAAAATTGTAATAAGAAACCACATTACTTTGTCTGCAGGCCTAAGTCGGTTGGTTAATACCACGGGGTGGTTCGTTCTCGATTTTTGGAAGTAGGGAACTGAGTCTAGATACGGAGGGTTGTTACAAAATGTTTACTAGGTCTAATCAGTCCCGAACAGTTTAAATGACGTGGTCCACCAGCTTCGGGGTTAGGCGTTGGAATATCAACCTGACACCTAGCATTTCACGAGATATGACAAATTACTTCGGACTTGGTAAACTCAGGCACAGCACAAGCGAACGGAAAGAGGTCAGATATCTGGAATTGGTTCCGTCAGGAGTCACTCTACAAATCAACTTAAATGAAATCGGTAACAAGGATGAAGCCTGTCTTCTGGGTTGTAGCGCCGTGTAATCTAACAGAAGTTTACCGACGTTTCAGATGTTCTTGCTGTCTCCAACATTAGGGCAATGACCGTCGCTCTGATGATAGTGGCAGCGAGGACTTCTTAAACGTTTGTAAACTTCTGTTAGATTACACGGCGCTACAACCCAGAAGACAGCATCTTCGGACATCCCGCCGTGAAAACTTCAATTCCGACTTATTATCTAGGATAGTCGCAAAGTTTAAATTAGACTTAATGGAATTACTGAAGGTAAAAAAAAACAAGGCACACATTGGGCCAGCAGATGATTACACATTTCATATTGGGAAGGGAAAGATAATCATAACTTATGTCGGTACATAGGACAGTAAGAGCAATGTTGTTCAGAGTGATTGCTATACGTACCATAAAAGTGAAGTTCAAAATTAAGAAACAGACTTAAATTGCAATCCAAACATTTCACGCTTGCCTTGATTTATTACTAATTTTAATAGACACTACTTGTTCATTTTATTTTACTATATACCTTCAGCACAACAAGGATAAGCAATAATAAACATCTTTCAGAAATAAACTGCAGAGATCTGTCAAAGTCTCACGGCAGAAGAAGTAATGTTGTAGTTTCATTGCATCCTGATGCCAACACGTAACTTACAAGTCGAAGACATCAATTAGGTTTCAGTACATGTTACAACAGCTACACACAGTAAACGAGTCAATATTAATACATCAGTAAAATTTTCGTGTTTGTTCAAGCCATATTCACACAAGCGAATAAAGTCGATTTGAAAGACAAAATTTACACTTCGTTAACGAGTATTTCAAGACCGCACACAGCATGCCTACAAAGATTTAATTAAATGACCCATGTTGATAAATGCAACATTCCACTTACCGAAGTGAGGTTCCATGGCGCTGCCTGGCGGGGGTAGCTGTAACTGTCAGAGAAGCGCGGATGGCGAATAAAGGAAGTGGGTGTCGGGCCCCGAATTACCATTCCTCTCACCTGCAGACGACATGTTACTTGATTGGTACCTAAAGTTGATTGAAGTTCTCACTTCATGTTAGACGCCATGGTGAACGACGCCATATCATCCTGAAAAACAAGAACAGGTGTCACCACTTTTTAAAATTATTTTCCTACACATATCGAACTGTATTCAGGTAGAACGGATTTAAAATTTGGTCCACCTACGGTTTTTTTTGAGATCGTTTTTGATGATTTCACAGTGATGAGGATAGAACTACAATGTAATTTAATTATAAATATTTAATTATTACCACGATATAGTTTATGTATATGACAGGGTATTGCTAAGAAACAGAAAATGAGAGTTGTAAGCAATTTTAAATTGGCCTACAGTATAGCAGTCCCAAAAACATAAGTTTAGACATGACAATTCTATATGGAACTTGTATAGATTAATAATGATAATACATAAATAAAATTTTATTGCTATAATATATACATGTATGGCTATTACATCATAACAATCATTACTAAAAACGATGGTTGTCTTCTAGATTGTCTGGTAGAATTGTACCAAACTTTCAGAGGTCTTTACTGCGTACATTATCAGGGCGATGAATGGTAAACGTCTACAAGACTCTACAACACAGACGAAAGCTATCTTTGCCGTGAAAAATCAAAACGTAATCATGAATTGTGTTAATAAAGGTATAAGGCTACAAATTTGTTAATCATGTCTAAAATGTATGTTCTGGACACATTTCTTGTATCCAGACTATCTGTGAAGTAAGGAACACTCTGAACTGAATCGATGACGGCATTTTTAAGCTGTTTACTTACTCTATAAAGAAGCATTCGGAGTTTATGAGTTAAGGACAGAAGATATGAAACTATATTTCAGAGAGTGCACAAACGTCAAGTTTATCAGGATTTTTATTCTGGATAAAACTGAAACTGACACTCTTATGTTCGACATACAATCAATACTACTACTATATGGAAGGAAAACATTTAACTCTGTCTCATTTCCCTTTCGAAACTTATGTCAATAACATTCGTTTGCAATCCAGAACTTTTTATTTTTGACTATCCCGTAACAAACCATATGATTAAATCATGCAGGTACATTTTCCTACAGAGGGTATTTATGGATTTCGTACGATTCCCAGAAAAAATCTATTTTTTCTGTGAACAGCCTTAACTAATTAAAGTTTGTAATCGAGATACGTTGTGTTTAATTTGGGACACGGACTGAAGTACTAAATATTAGTTAGGCGAGCTTCAGTTTTAAAGAATTGGAAATGACTATCAGCTGTAAGTACTTCAGAAATCCGTAAATATGGTATTTAATTTTAAAAAATCTTAGAAACCAGAGTGAGAAATTAATTAAATTAGGAAACGATAAAAAACTGTGTAGCTTTAACGTCAACCACAAAGCGATGAAAGGAATAAATAAACCTGCGACAAGAGTTCTGCAAACAAGAATTCAAACACCTGAAGCAAGTATTAACGATATTTATTTCAGTTACACGAGAGCGCTGGATGTGTCACAGTGGCGGTTGTGCAGTAAAAGAATTAAAATAAGATAAAAACGAGTACACATTGTACATACAGAAATACTCTTCCTTGAAATTTTACAATTATTCAGTTGGTCAAGAAAGCGTTTTTGTTAAATTTGACGTTTAATAAAAGTGTTCGTAATAGATCGCCTCTGCAAACTATACTGAGTCAGTTAAATCGATCCCAAACCCAATTTCTTTACAATCCACTTAATATTATTATTCTCCCAACGACACCTACATCTACCAATCTTGCGAACGCGCCTAACAAGTTTTTTATCTTTTGTAACGAAACTATTGAATAAATATGTTTGTTATATTCTGCAAGATTTCATTTTTATGCATATATCTACAGATTGACGTGGGATCCAAACCACGTTTGAGACTGGTATACCTTATCAATTCTTTTAATTTATCGCAACTGACGAAAGGTATGTAGAAAAAGTCGCAGTGATTCGGACTTACATGAATCAACTTCGTCTTTAATGTCGTCTCATATTTCATTTATCCTATTAATTAACATTTATAAAACGGTATTGGTGTTCATGATTAGTTTATGTTGCTGAATTAACACAATTATTCATGGTAGATTTACTTTGCTCTTCAGTAGGCTTATTGAAAACATTTCAGGCTACTGTCGTTTTTGTTAAATTTTTACGTATGATCCTTAGGGGACCTCCCGGCCATGTCATGGACACCCGTCTTGAGGAGATCTCCCTATCACGAGGATGCAATCCACAGTTCGGGAATTAGAAGACGGCGCTTTCAAATGCTCCCATCAACTTAAATACTTGGACTGGACCGCAGTGAGAACACACAAAACTTCCGAGTATAAAATGTAATTAAAATCCGTTTAGCGCTTCTCAAGTTATTACATAATGACAGACAAACATGACGAAGCTAACAGGCGAATTTTTAAACGCTTAGTTGCAAACGGGCCTAAAAACGCACCTATAATGTACTCTGTTTTTGGCCGGGGCGTGATGCTGACCACTCACCCCCCCCATCTAGTGCCGAGGTCAAGGAAGAGAGGAGCTATACCTCCTCTCACCCCAAACGCCTACATGGCGTATAGTGGGACAAACTTTACTTTACTTTACTTTACTTTACTTTAAGTGAACAATGCGGTGGGCTGGAAGCTTTTGTTTCAAATGATAATATTGATTTTCAATCATGAATTACTATTTATAGAGAGAGTCTAAATGCACAATAATTGTAATGTATTAGCTGTAAGAGTATTTAGAAAATAATTTATCCAAAATTAACAGCTAAATAAAGTACATAAATAAAATATAATCAGTTGTAGGAAACAGGAAAATTAAAATATTGTGCCAAAAATCACGTTAAAATAAATTATTACTGTTTAAAATATGGCATCATAGGCAATTTACTCATACTTGTATTGAAATAAAATATAAAAATCCACGCTTCGATTTTATTTTTTTTAAATTTTATAATCTTTTATTTGGAAGACAGTAACAAATAATTTAATGTATACATGGCGCAATCAACATATTAAAGCATATACTATGTTCCAAAGAAACAAATAAACACATTACAAAATTTTCTTTATAAAATGCAATGAAACCAAAGACATTATGTTATGTAACGCCACTGATCTCAAGCAACGTGTCTCACCTCGCTTGTTGTATTAACTTATTACAGTCTAGCCGTGACAAACACTGGCTGAGGGTGCTGCTACAAATACAGAATAGAGAAATAACTAGTTCTCTGTCGCAAACAACAAAAACAACTCACAAAGGAAAATAAATCAGCTACAAAAAATATATATCCAAAGACTTGGTGGTAATTAAATGAGCTCGGCATAATTAAGTGAGTTTGAACAAACTTGTAAAGTCGCATCACTACTCTTTTGTTTTTAGAATCTTTACTCAGACTTCGCGTCACGGGAAACTAGCAAGTAACACAGTACAGTAATATCAATCATGACCGTGGTTTAGTTACTTCTGCAGCAACAAACTTTTACACTAAAAAGTTAACTTGAACTGTATGGCACATTGACTTTTAAAACAAGAGTATGAAATTTTCTGGCATTAAAATATATACAAATAAAATGGTAACTACAATTTGATCACTCCTTAATTAGTAAACAAATCTTATATAATAAGAACGGTTAAACTATTAAAACGGTGAATTTAGTTGAATCAACCTTCGGTACTAAATTCTATGCCTATAAGGATCCTTTTAGGATGTAGTTAACGTGTTTGTAATTTACAACAATAAAATCAGGTAACGGCTAGAATTATTAATTGTGGTATTTCAAATCTTCGAATTGTTTGCAGTTTTGTGTCATCTGAAGATGGTCAAAATGTACCGAAACACATAGCGGTAGAGAAAACTTTATTTTTAAGTAAGTGGTTGTGTAACGGTATAATACGTATTATAATTAGAGTGCATTGCACAACAAAGTCCTTTCAATAAAGGCTTTTTGATAGAATATGCAATGAAGAAAGAAGAAACTTATTTGGTTATTTGTAAGAGTACGAAATTTGGTCTCTCGCCCTAAGGGAAAAGTAAAGATTGTGTTTTAAAACAGAGTGCTGTGGATAATAAGGGACCTGATAGGAAGGAATTGAAAAAAGACACGATTAGAGAAAAATACACAATTCTCACTCTTTGCCCAATGTTGACAGTGTAAATAAATCAAGGAGGATTGACATCACACAGGGAAGGTAAAAATGCATAAAAACTTTTGGTCGGAAAACTAGAAGGGAAGAAAACCATTTTGGGGACCTAGGCCTAGATGGAAGGATATTAAGATGGATTTTAACGGAACTCGGAATGGGAGTGTGGACCAGATCTATCTGACTTCTGATAGGTGCCAATGACAGCCAGAAAAATGAAACTTAGGGTTCCACAGAAGCCGGGAAATTTTTAACCGGCTGAGCTAAAACTATCTTATCAGAAAGGACTGTATTCGATGGATGTATTTAGTTATTGTATTACAAATATGTTACAATATTATCCTTAAAAAAGTAACTATATGATTGCAAGAAACGTTTATGAAATGCTTACAGAGTATGTACGGTAATAGGATCCTTTCCTTACTACCTTGTAGGGTAGGACTTGTCATAACTTTATACAATTCGATTTTCTGTCTCTCTTGTTTTGCGTTTTAACACCTCCTTAATTGCCCCACGTATTTTATGTAATTATCTTATTCATTGCTATTATGGCACTCTAAATACTTAAAATTTATTAAAAATAGATTACAAAGATAAAATCTTAGACGTTAAAAGATAATGTGCTTTACTAGTAAAGCTGGAACCGGTAACACTGCAAACTCCATAAAGATCATTATTAGTCCAAATTCACACTTCTCTACAGGACCTCGTATCAAATGCTGTTTATTTGGAATCCAACAATGGGTTGTGTGATAAATGAACGACTTCTTCGTGGACGGACAGCCAAAGAATCAAGAATGTACAGCTGGAAGGACAGATTTCGTTATGACAAAAGGAGCTCAACCTCGCTGCTGTAAATACGGCATTTCTAGTATCAAGCTAAAGCTGAATTCACTACTACAAAATAAAGATATTAAGGAAACACGTAATAACATTACAGTATCTGTAACTAGATCCGTAATCTTTCTTTATAACCACAGAGCAAGAAGTCTGGAACATGTCAGACTGTCCACTTTGAAAGGTAGGCGTTGAGGCGAATAATAACTACAAGGTTCCTACCCCACTCTTTCATTCAACATGTTCATTAAGGTAATTAAAAAACACTGGCGTGCGAGGCCAACAACTCTGTTCAGAGATTTAATTAATAGTGTTAAATGAGTTGCGCGTATACGGCAGCGGACTCACGCATGTTGCGTGTATTATACGCACGCTTTTCTGTGACTCTGTCCCAACACATAAGTAATTATCTCTGATAAAACTATCACTCCGAATGGAATGGTGTTGTTCGTTCCATTATCCCTGAACTTATATTGAATAAATTGGAGATAGCAATGCTATAGTTTCAATTTTTTTAACTTTAAAATCAGGTATGTCTCCTTCCTGAAATCATCAACGTACTAAAATTATCACATTTTTATTTATAGGGATCTAATAGCCACACGTATATTTTAGGTAGTAAATAATATATTTTCAAGATAAACATGAGACAGTAAATGTAAAGATATGTACTCTTTCGTTATAAAATATATATAACATGCATCAGAATATTTTCCACGCCATTGGACAATTGATGTGAGACAATTTCATGATAAAAAAATCTAAACGGCAATGATGTATATGTATAACCGCCTTATCGCCCTGATGATGGAGGTAGTAAACACCTTTGAGTCTTTAGTCAGTTTGTTTTAGACTACACCCAGAAGACAGTCATTTTCATGCTCGTTACAGTGAGATAATGAAAATTCACACCATTGGTCAAGTATTATAAATATATTATAAATCTCCGGAATAGACAGTTTTGCTGTTGTTGTTGTTGTTGTTGTTGTCAACTTAATACTGTTATGTTCTTCTACTAAAGCTTAACAAAAGGTGCCTCCAAGACGAAACATACAAATTCTTTTCACAAACTAGAAAGGAATACGGATACATTTCACAGCTTGCGAACAGAACCCGGTGTTCAAACATCTACAATGGTACTCGCCTTATGCTCCCAACACGGTCCACAGATACGAGGCATCACTAACGATCTCCGGGTTTTGCTACTAATTTCAAGGTTCTGAGAGGGAGGAGGATATGCACATTAAATAAAAAGGAATGTGGTTGTATTCCGAAAATGGATAGGAATGGACAAACATTGTCATAAGCTTTGAGAAGAGAATTTAGAATCGAGGGGTAATTAACATCACACATCTAGATACACAGCTTCTCTCTGTCTGAAGTCATCTTCTGAAACCAAGGAAGAAAAACGTATAATGCATGCTGAATGTCGCGAGTAGAACGTAATTCTTGTAGGAGTAAGTACCTCTTCTACAAGTCCGGCATCATTAAACTTTTTCGTTTCTCAAAGCTGTAATTTGAGAAGGGAAAAAATAAACGAAAATGTCTGCCTTCTGGTTGCTGAACCCTGATGATGGAGGCAGCAAGCACGTTTAAAACGTATGAAATCTTCTACCACATTTTCACGATGTAACAACCATTTTTATTCTCTCCTCCGTCAAAGCCTCACAAAATGTAAACGAGAGTGACATGCTGTCCGGTAGAGTTTTCCAGTGAAGAATGTGCGAATGATTGCTATGAAAATTTAATAAAAATAATTGAGCATTACAAGATACAAATGTATCTATTGTTTGCTATAATTCAAGGGAAAAGAGGCACAAGGAAGCCTGTAAACGTTGTTACTAGTATATCAGGAGTAAATAAGATTATTTTCAAAACATTTTATTTCTTACACACAGATCGTTTTATAATATCATAACTTTCGTGTGTCTTCCAGCGGCTCTCATAACAATTTTGGAACTAAATGACTAGTTTTTACTAAGCTTCAGTCCTATACGAAATTTCTATCGAGCTTTGAACCATAGTTCAGAATTTATTATTAATAATCTTTGTGTTTTTATGAAGAATGTAGACTGTTTTTTTTACTGTACCAGCTGTTTAAAATTCTAAAATTTATGTTCGTGCAGACTTCTAGTAACACTGTGAAACGCGTAAATGAGGAGAGAAACTGTTTATTCTAATAGAAGATAGACCATTGCATTAAGCTGCATGCACATTGTACTAATGATTTGGAATTAAGAAATACAGGTAATTAACTGTATAAAAATAAAAGTAAATGAGAGAAAAATCAGGAACTTGTATTGAAATGGGTGGGTGGGGGGAATAAAACTATATTGATAAGGATGAGATAGTAACAGCCATTAAAGATAGTTATATTTGAGTTGTGGACGGTAAAACCCAGTTTTCTGTAAATAGAGATCTCAGTTAAATGAGTGACTGATTGGATTCATGACGCTGCAAAGCCATGTCAGCAATCATATAATTTTTTCTGTGCTGACGGATTTCCAGCATCAAATGTACAGGAAATCCCATAATAGATATGGACGTAGTGGCGAAAAGATAAAAACAATTAATATGTTTAAATTTAGTGTACTGCCGGATACTGAGCGATCATCAGCAGTTCGACTTCGGGTTCCCGAATGGCACAACGTGATCTCAAAAATACTGCAGAACTCACACAATCAGCGAAATGCTTAAGTCTTCTTGAGGAGAAACTGGCAAATTAATACGCTTCAAATATATTAATAGAAATGTCGCAGAGGCTCCTCAACGTCTGTCAAAAAATTGTTGGTGAATAAGTAGACATGAGATAAGAATGCTTTCCCTTTAATTATGAAATCCAGTTGCTAAGAAGAATTTAAAACCATAAACTGAATCTGCATTTGTAATGGAGCAACTGAATACTGTATTCATGTTCATGTAGGCCTAGAATTTTAAAGTAAGTAAACGGATTAGTTAGTAAGTGAGTGAGCAAAGAGTTTGAACCCTGCTAGACAGAAACTTCTGTAGATAGGATTAGACATTGCAAGGCCGCCTAATGTTTACACAGTACTGTCACGTCTTCTTCAAACCTGCACCTATATATCATTGTTGTCACTCAGCAGATTAGCTTCAGAATAAAAACTTTTTGTGTGTCCTTTATTTTTAAGCAGAAGAAAAAGATACGAGTCCCTTGCGTTGAACACACCACAGAATACAGCTACGCTGCTTACATGTTATTTTGTCTCCAAGCAAGAGGTGATAAGACTATAAGGTTGCATGTACTGGCTTAATTGATTATACGAGGGAGTCAAGAACAGGAAAAGCCATCAGAGTGATGCAGTGAAGTAGACGCAAGAGGGCGAAAATTAAGATAAAAGCTTAGGAAGGGTCTGACTTTAACTCAAAACATTTTATTCTTTCTTCGCGCCACAACGGGTTATCGGTGACCTTGGCTCAACATTAGCTACACTAATTTACTTTTGAGCAAAATATTCTCACATCCTGTTAATCGTATTTTCTGTTTTCATTTGTTATATGAAATGCAAGTTGCCACTATGGTCGGAGCAATATTGCCCAGCACTAACGCCGACGATATGAGACCTGCGTCCAATAAGAATTATCAGATATCCACGTACTCTTGTATTTACGATAACTCACAAGAAGAAAACTTTTTCTCTGTAGACAAGTGTCGGGGATACAAAAGTAAACATCATATGAGTAATTAACTACGATGGATCCTATCCCGAGAAAGTTTAAATCAGTCCACTCTCTCACACCTTATTTGCTTAAGATCTAGCTAGAATCCTTTTTGACAAGCTGATAGCAACACAGCTGATCAAAAATATCCAATTTTATGGAACCCACTGGTTTATTACCGATTTCACAGCACCCCACATCCTGAGTCACAAAACTTAGTACTGTAACAAACCGAATGAATAAAGTTATGGACTGACTGAATGATAAATTAGGTACCTAACTAAATAATTTGCATAAAATAGCTTTACAGTATTAAAACCCGAAATCTAACAACAAATATTTGACACGTAAAGGTCCTTCTTTGCCCGCCTGAACTTATCATTCTATCATTTCCAGGCATTAATAACGCGTGAAGATTATTAAAGCCTGTTACATAACTAAGAAACAAACCACCTGAGCCGAAACGTTGCCTGTTCAGAGGTACAAAGCCGGTCTGAGAACACGTGTAGTGTAAGTGCTTCGTCTGAATGTCTGAGCGTTAGAAGCTGAGGCGACTTTCACTATCAGGTTTCCCTGTGAAACCAACACTTGGAAGGAGAAAATGCTGAGGATTCCAGAGAACTGAGTCAGTTCGTTATAGCGGTGGGCTGGGTGTATTGTCACTGAGTTATGACCCGGTCTGCAGGGGTTTAAGACCCGCTCCGACCCAAGCAAGGGTGAACAAAACAACATTACTCTATGACTCCTAACAGCAAGAAATTTGAAGTATATACGATACTTAGCAGCTTAAGGATGTGAATATTCTCTTCTATGTTTCTGTCTGCAAGGCCATTGACTGTGAGAAAGAATCATCATCTGTTCCTATAAATTTAGGCAGTGCTATTTTTTAGTATCACTGAGTACAGAAACGTAGGTTACAATAGACTGTCCATGTCATTAGATTGATGGTGGCATAAAATACATACTGGATTTAGGAATGAAAATCTTTTGGAAGACTAAAAATCAGAAATAAGGATAACATTAACATGGATCTCATAAAAACTGACTACGCTTTTCGACATAATTATGCCATTTCAGGTGGAGATATCCAGTGCACTCCAGTTTCCTATCACTTCCTTTCATTTAGATTAAAATTTTGCCATCAGCAATTAATTCTCAGACGCCCTCAATGTAAGTCCTTCGATTATGGCAAGGGTCTGAAATTCAGAAATGTGAAAAAACATCACGTAGATTTTTGAGTGTGGTTTCCTGGGTTGATGTGTCATAGACCTGTAACCTTTTGATTGAACACAATCATTTCGAAGGAACGTATTACCTTCGACGTTAAACAGCCAAAATTGTACGCAGCTCAGCAGAACAGAGGACTAAAATGTATACTCGCATCACCGTAACAACCTCGCAGGTATGTATATTTAATCTTCAGGTTTTAGATAAAAGACTAAAGTTAAAAGATCCTTAACCGAACTCCAGCAAGCATTCTCTAGAACCTGATCTCGTCTGAACTTCTTCGTGAATATACATAATTGAAAACTCTATAAGTTAAGACATTTCAGGACTGACGCAAAGAGCCATGTTTCTTTCTGGGAAAGAAACGTTAACGCATTCCAAACTGCAGAATGTCCGAAAGAAGCAATAGTCATGTTTGGACAATCTTGGTGTTATGATCTTTCATTTTAAAGCAACCAACATTTCTACGGCAATTTAGGAGCACATAGTGGGGCCCAAGGTGGGACGTTTACAGGGCAGAACGTTGACAGTGTTCACTGGAAGCCGGCCCACTTGGTTTCTTTCTTTATCAACCTCCTTCTCTAATATTTCACACAAAAATTACTGAAAATAACCTTCGTCCTAACTCATAGTTACACACTAACCAACCTTTCCACAACCACAGACACAAATACCCACACAATAAGTTCTGTCTCTTTCTATCCCAGATTGATCATTAAGAACTGGGAAATTTACCACAAAAGCCGTTAAAGGAGAAATGGTGAGAGGAAGGCGGAGGTGACTAAATGTTAACGAGCTTAACACAATGACTAACACAACGCAATAAAAATACCACCATTGATAATTTCCTCCACTTCAGCTCAGAACAAGTTTGCAAGAATCGAAAAAAAAAGAGCGTGGAGGGTGGGGGAGGACGATTTCAAGAACATGAGATATAATAAAGATGTATCACATACTGGTACGTTGTAAGTCAGATTATTTACAGTTCAGATGATAATAAGGCGGTCTCCAGAACAATTTCCGGTGACGCAATCTTGTTAAATTACTTAACAACATTCCAGTTCGGCAATGAACATCAAGAGGAATAAGAGGAAACACCGATATGATTGTTCCAAACCGCAATAAAGTGGCTTACAACGTGACTAGGGCCCCAGAACACGCTTGACATAGAAATTATTGGTCAGACTCTTAGGCCTGTCCGCAGGCATTCGCTCAAATTCATGGTGTGTGTTCGGTGGTGAATCCTGACGTTCTGTCCACTCTGTAGCATATTCAATCGTACTTTATTATATTTTACTCTATTCTATCTTATTCTATTATGTTATATTCTACAATATTTTATTTTACTGTGTTTTATTCTATTCTGTTCTACACTAAGTCATTCCATCTGTTCTAAATTTCACTATATGAGCAAATTAATGAGCTTCATGTTGTTTTTTAAAAACATAATAGAAAAAGGATTAAGTTAACAAATGTAATCCATGCGTTTAAAATAAATTGTTGCCTCTTATTGGTTTCACGTGAGTTTGTGCTTGGGCAGACATCTGAATCTGAAGGTATAGGTCTAACTATCTAACTAAATATATCTTTGTGGAAAAAAAAAAATTAGGAATAATTTACAAACCAGGTAGTAAATGTCTACAAGTTCTTGAAACAAGCCTGTATAGAACTTAAAGTTTGGCATTACGCTTAAAAACAACAGCGAAACGCGTACAGAGGAGTTGACGTGAAGTCATCTCTACTGCGATGAAATGAACAGTCATCTTCACAAAAAGAAATCCCCGGGAGGTGAATGACGGAGTTCCAGAGCAGTGTCGAAGAGAAATATTCCTCTTCTTGCCAGGAATCGAACTCCTGTATGTCCAGCCCGCAAGCTATCCCGACCCATCCAAGTATATATTTCTGTACAACATTTCTATCTCACCGCCTGTCTGCTGACGAGATACTAACATGTACTTAGTTTTTTCTGAATTTACTTGTAGCCCCACCTGTCTACTAATCTCTATAGTAAAACTTCTGTGTTCCTTTTTATTGTATTTATATCGTACCCAAGACAGACAAACATTTTCATTATAACTAAAAGCGAAATGTCAGCCCTCGGCCGATATAGCCCAAATTCATATTAAATAGTAAGATGTGTTTGGTCTTGTTCTATTCATCAAGGAGTTAAATTTAAAGAGTCAGACATAGATGGATGGTGCTTACAGAATGCACGGAGTAGATGAGAAAACGACCAGGGAGACCTTGACATAGACGGAAGGATAGACGCTTAAAGAATCAGTAAGATAAGAGTGTGGTCACAGTTGCCTGGCTGAAGACAGAAATCATCGGCAGACTTTTTCTGGGCACCGTATGAGCCTCCATGTTCCATAAAGCACGGGGAATTTCTTTACAAACTGAGTGAATACCAACTTTTCAAGAAGCCCTCGGGTCGTGCAATTGGTTACTTAAATAGTTAAACTGCAAACTGTAGCAAATCGATGATTCCTACCCATTTTACACATTGGATATGGTCCTGCCTATGGCTAATTTACACAGGCTTGTGGGCATCTTTTCACTCCATCTAGCTAGGTCTCTGTCAGCCTTGAAGAACCGACCTTATTTCGGGTAGAAATCATGGAAGAAATTTACAGCTCACCACCTCATCTGCAGCAACACATGGCCTTTTTGCTGCCAGGGTATACGATTTCCCGCCTGTATAGTCATGTTTCTTACAAGTATGTGCACAGACCTACGTTTTAGTTTTAGTATAAAATACACGGACCTAACAAAAGGTCAACATGATTATGTTAAGAAGACCCATACATTGCTTCTGTGGTACTGAAATTACGTATTCTGATAAATCTGTGAAAAATGTTTAACGCGTATAGGGGAAAATATTTTAAGAAATAGAAGAAACAATGAACTTCTGTTAACGATAGCTGATACATTATTATTAAGTTTAAATGTTTAATTTGTATTAGGATAAGACACATACGTACACTCTATATTGCACGGTTAAAATTTTGAAAAGTATTTAATTCTTATCTTTTTCAGTTTTTATAAATTAGAAATGCCTGTATCGGCCTCAAAGTTCTCTTTACTCCTTCTGTTAACATCAATGGTGCTCGGTAAGATGGACCTAAGTCAATACAAGTTTTTTCGACTTTTAAGCACAAAACATTCATTCTAATTTCTAAAGTAGCGGCTCCATATGCGTAGGAAAATATTGAAATTTGTTTTAAAGAACTAAAACATAAGAATGTAGACCGGATTCGATTGGCTCAGAATAGTATTCTGAGTTAGGCTCTTGTACACAGTGATGCACCTTCGGACTCCATAAAATATGACTTGTAGGCCTACATCTTCATAACGAGGATTCTGTTTAGTTGAGTCAGTTTTTGCTAAACATAATATTTTACAATTTAGTTCTTTTACCCTAAGAGGAAAAACTCCACCATTTGGCTGACTAAAATCAGATTCTCAGTTGTATATTTCATTCTCATTATTTACATTCATGTTCAAATGATAAAAATTATTGTACACGGAACAGAAATATCTAAATAAAATATTAAAATGGACGAAGCTGAATGACGTACTTTTTAGTATTTACCACGTTAATGAACTACTAATGTTAAATATTGTTCCCGGTAACATACTGCAACAAGCAAACTAACGTGTTGGAGATATAATAACTCCTCAGTAAACGTCATTTCATAAAGCAGAGAGATTTGTTACGAATTTCCAAGATAAGCTATCACGAATACGGTCTTACATTTTCATTGTTCTTCAGCGGTCGTTTCGTTTAGAAGTCTTGTAACACTATTTTACTTACACAGATCTCACAATTCATTCAGACACATCAGAATGAATCAAATTCACAGCAAGGTTTCCACCTTCTAGATTCAAAACAGCATAGACCTATAATGACAGACTTGCCTTCATGTTTGTCGACGATTGTCACACAATAACTATTTCTTTCGAAGCATCTCAGAACTCGCGTTTCTGCTTTTTTGCAAATTACTGTTTAAACGCGCCTTAACACCTACGTAACTGACCCAACGGATAAAAATCCTGCTTGAGAAACTTATAGTCGCTCAGTTAGTCAGTTTTCCAGTTATTTATGGAAGGTGAAGATTCATTACTGTGTTCACGAGAATCTGCTAACTCCGGGACGTTTGCTGTGCGAAGTTCTTTCAGCCCCCAAAATGGAGGATCACCCTTATCGGCTGTCCGCGACTGCTTGTTAAATGTATTTGCAGGTACTCTAGACCAGTGGTATTCAGCCATTTTTTGTTCGCGTACCCTCAGATAAAATTTCTCTTCCAACTTTGTACCCCCAAAGTTGTTGGTGTATAATTCAAGTTATACATAGTATATATTCTACATCTAAAATAAATTAAATAAATTACATTACTGATTATTCAGTGTTTATCATAAAATAATATATTTTTTTTTAAATTTCACGTACCCCCTAAGATGTCTTCGCGTACCCCCGGGAGTACGCGTACCCCAGGTTGAATACCACTGCTCTAGACCTTCTTCTCCATCAGCAGCCTGAGGACACGCCATACTGTGATCACAAAAGACCCCTTAACATGGATACCAATGTAATTTTTTGTCATGAAGAATTACTAGCAATACTCTCAGCCGGTAGAGAATTGGGAAAAGGTGGCTTCACTTTCAAGGAGCCTAATGGTGCAGAATCATGCTCAGAACGTTTCTTATCATCAAAACGAACTTTTTTTTCATAAACCGGGAAATTCACTGCCGTGTTCAATAACACGCCACTGGACCTTTATACGTTGAATACTGTACATAATATCACATAATATATATGTCCCCTCCCCTCACATCCTTGGATTTTATCATTTTAATATTTTGGGGAGGATGTAAATTATGACGCTCCTTATTCTACATATTTCTGCGTCGGTATTTGTTGCTTTTTATCTTTAAGTTCAGACATTCTGCTAAACATCCTATTCCCACTCCCTCGATCTAACTTATGTTCCTTTCTTACGGCTAAAGACCCATGTGCATCAACAGGAAAAATTATGCAGATCAGTTAGTAAATCATTGCCCTGATGATGATGGCAGTAAGCACCTCCGCAAAGTCGTGTCAAATTTTACTATACGGCTCAACATTCCAGGGAACAGCAATCTTCATACTTGGCGCTGTCTCACTAGGTAAAACTATATTTTTTATCTGTTTTATCTTTAGCTTGTTATCTGTTAATCTATAAAACAGGAAATAAGTATTTTTGTTTTATTTATTTGCGTAACGGAAATTGTACGGTAGGCCTAAACTTCACGGAACACATTGTGAGTATTCGCCATTTCTTGAGAATGTGCCCACTTTTCAGAAATTTATGTACGCAAGCTAAAGTAAAGTTGTCTCCAGTCGCTTTACCCCGGAGCACACAGCCGATTGAATTACCCAGTCAGCATGGACGCGGTGGTACAGAAATCGTGATCCTGCAATAAATCGAACACCAGTCGTCCAACTCGTAATTTAATCACTGTATTGACTAATCCACCCTGGATGCTAAGAGTGATATATAGGCGAAGATGAAAAAGTGAACTACAGTTAAAATCCCGGAGTGTACAGGACAGTAAAGCAACACCTCTGTGACTACAGCACAACAGATGGTAGCAAGGGGCTGAGAGCTGTCAGCTCACCACAACCATTTGCCGGACCCGCCCGGCTCCCATTTCCTCACTGAACCCCACACTCCTCGCCCCTTTGACGCTCCAACCTGAGATGGGTATTTCGGCACCGCTGATTACAGACGCTTAGAAACAGCGCGAACTTTATGATTGCCGAACAGGACAGAAAATGTTCCCGTGCCAGATGAAAGATATACGATTTGATTTTATGCTTGTTTTCTTTTTTACGTTGTGTGTTCCAACATCTGACAGAACAGCTTGCCAAATCCACACAAAGACATTTCAGTTCTTAGAAACGAAATACTGCCATCACAGAAGCGATCAGAAAAAGTCAGATTTGCCCGTTATTTTACATTTGAAGGTAGCTACTGCACACTCTCGTCAAAACTTTTTTCAAACACTTCATCATTACAGTTTTCGAAATGTAGGATGTATGTGAGTGAAGTATATATTTATAGTTATTTTTTATTTCGTTATATTTTCTTGTTGAGTGGATCCTCTGTATTCATGGGTTGCGGGTGGAGAAGACGATATCCACATACAAGGCTGCTAATATACCGAATAAGGAGTCGCCAACAGCCGACAAAGTTTAATCCCCTACGTTACTGCTAAGGCGCAACGTTGATAAATTTTTAACGCAAAACGTACAAAGTTATTATAAAACAAGTACGTTTATATATTTTAACACAATCCCTCAAGTCCCGTCGGAACTAATAGATGTAACAAATAAATTTTACACTTTGGTATTAAGAGATGTGGGACTTCCTTTTTCGTATTTGTTCAAGACGGCTGTCTTCTGTGTTGTTGCACCGTATAGTCTGGTAGAAGGATCGTCCTGATGATGGACGCAGCACGCACTTTTGAAACGTCGGATACCTTCTACTAGAGTACACGGCGCAAGAACCAAAAAAGATAGCCATCTTCGTACTAGTCGCAGAGGCAAAGAGAAATCTTATTTATTTGTTATTATAAAATATGTTTTCTTAAACGAAGGGTGAAATTATCAAATTCTAGATGCAAGTGCCGCACGAGACGGTTGGTGGGCCAGCTAATAACTGGGAGAGGTGAAGCCAGGTGCGTGAATCAGGCCACCGGCGTTCTGGCTCTTCACAACTTGGGCGGGAACAAGGCCTCCTCACCGAAGAATTTGACCTGCAGTCGCTTTCTCAAATCTAACATCTTATTGCGCCTTTGATTAATAGACACCTCCCTCTGTGGTCCTACCCTGTTTGACTTAACGCATCACCTTAGCCTCCAAAAACTTGAGACTTGATGTTGTGCTTATGTATTATGTCTGCAAAGTTGAGATACTACTGCTTCGTAATCCGGTGTTCCCTGTTCGAATTCTAGTCAATGCCGACTACCCTAACAGCGAGGTGCCAATGGTTTTCCTCAGTTTCTTCAGTATGATTTCAGACCATTGAGAAAGAACATGCGTAATTTAGTTTAATGTTGAATTTGAATGTATATTAAGGCTATTTTAGACTAGAACAGTGACAAATCCATTTTTCAGTATCCTCCATGTCACAGAATATTTACAGTTCTTTTTCTTTTCCTTATTGCAAACATTACCGAAGATATGTAACGTGCCAATCAATTACTTGGTAAGTTCGAAAACATGGTTATTTTTAACTGAAGTAGGATATTAAAATAATCAAAATAGACTATAGAAAAAATTCTAAACAAATATGAATCAAATTCAGCAAAGTCTACAATTTTTAAGTTCTAATTAGGCCCGCAACACACGCACATTTAGATCTTCACGAACAGTCTCTGAACAGAAAATAGGACCACCACCAAAGATACAAAATATTGTATCTTATTAAGTTCGTCGCAATACGTACATTTCCGGCAGATTAAAAGTGAGAGTCGATAGGAGCACTTCGCAGAACGATCAATTATAAGAGGTTGTTCGAATCCTTGGCTCCATCAAACTGCGTATAATACTGTGCTGCCCTAACAAACATTTAGAAATACGTAGAAGAAGTGAGCCCGGAATAAAGGTCGACAACAAAGGCCATCTGAAGCGAAGACATCAGAAACAGAGCCGAGTTGGGTGTGCTAAGAGTCGGAGTATCGAATGGCCCGATCAGACTGACAGACGAATGGGGCTCACATTTACTAGCAACACAGGTAAATCTTAGTTCATTTTACGCTTTATTTATGTTTCTAACACTAATTGTAAAATAGCAGAGTATGAAAACCACGTCACAAGTTACTAAAATACTACATTTTACAGATTAACATATCTATATAAAATACCATTTAATATGAATTGGTTAAGGCCATTAGAAAAAATAATCCCTTTTGCGACTCAAAATGCAGCTTTGCTGATTTAAAATGTGGTATTAACTTGTGTGATAGAAAATAGATACAACCTAAGCTAAAAATTAACTTATGTAAATAAAACTACAAATCAACAAATATTTTTAAAAATAATTAATTAATATGTAAAACTGTTTTCCTTGTTTACCTAATAAATGTCCTCATTTATAGGTTGGCAGCATGCGAGTCAATCAGAAATGGGGGTGTAACCCTCAAGCCTTGAAAGATTGCAAACCCCTCATATAGTTGAAAGAATTATTTAAAGAAAATTCTGGATAGAGCCTGCCTGCAATTAATTTTACACAATACGTTAATAAGTTAATTATATGCCAAATAAATAATCGTGCTCATCATAGCGGTGAAAATTGTCTTTGGATTCTTGACGTAGTGGTTAAAACTTTCAAAATAGAAAAAAAACACAGATATTTTTTGATTAAGACGTGAAGCAATATGATTACATATAAAGTGCTATATCGCTATTAAAATGCTTTCACTTGCTACGTGGTATACAGAGACAGAGTTTATTCATAAATAGCTTACGATATTGGAGATGTAAAATGAAGTAATTTTGAACACTAAGGGTTTTATTGTTGTAATATGCAGGCCTACATGTTGAGTAACAAGGAATGATTCAATAGTTTTAGTAACGTATAATAATCTTATATGGCATTGCTTTGGATTAGAGCAGGTGATTTTACGAAACAAGTTCTGCCCTGTATCGCTTGCCAGAATGATTGAGTGAAGAAATGGCCCCCCTGATCCGTTCACAGTCGAGGCGGTCCGCTGGTACGTAATTGAGTTGTCTGCGTGGAAAGGGCAAGAAGTTATAGTTGGCTAGATTGACCATGGTAATCGCAGTGAATTAGCATTGCTAATACCTATAGCAGTACACTCACTTTTCGTCACAAAATACTGCTGCCAGAATTAACGTAGCACTAGTAATGCTACGTGTTGTGGTTTTGTTTAGACACGTGAAACTTCACATTAATCATTTTATTTCGGAGTTTCGTCAGTTACTTTCCTGTACTTGTTCAATCAAATATTACACATTTACTCTGCACGATTAAGGCTTTGTGTTTCAGCTGTGAATGATATGATAATCAGAGAAACAGCGAAGAAATTAACAGGTGGTGTTTCGGGTAAAATGTATTCTTATTCGACAAACTTAAGCATCACAAAATAAGTCTTCAGGTTAGGTTAGATTTAGATGAAAAATATAGGACTTCCATTCCTCTACCTTCTAAATTAATGTCAAAATTATTCTGTGACAACTCGCTCTTTATTTTAGTAAAGGCTCTTCATTTTTTCACTAATACACGGAGCTGAATCCTCCTTGGAAAATAACAGATTTTCAATCAACTGGTCTAAATATTATTCATTGTTATGTAAGCCAGAAGGGGTGGTACCGTATTCACAACAGCCCGCCACTGAATGATGAGTCAGTTGAATCCATTTGACATCCTCACACTATCAGTTTTAGTTTTAGACCTCTTCTTCGCCACATTTCGCAATTTTGACTTCTCGGACTACCAGCGGTGTAAGGTGGTTGAAAAGCAAAAACATCAGCTTTTCGAGAACCGTCCTCGTCTTAAGGGTACTTCATAGTCAAGAGTTGCTAGACTGATGGAACAGCTTTTAAACATTTTATAACAACAAAAACTAATTACATTAAACGAATATGTATATAAAGTTAGCCTTTTATTTCCAGGGATATTAGTCAGTTAAACACATTTAATTTCGAAATAGCACAGATTTCAATTTGTCTCTTTTAATAATACTTATTTATTTTAGTCTCAAACTACTCTACTACTTATAATTATACAGCAAATACTGCGTATGATAATGAACTCTGTCAACTATGAACAAACGTTCACGCAAACCACAAGCCCAATACAGACCCTGGGCTAGGTGTTGAGTGACAGTGGTTTACTCGAGGCTCATTTTTCCGGAAGGACGACCAAGCACGTAAAGAGTTACATCCGGAGTAACACATGGCGACACATATCAAGCAGGAAGAAAGCCTGCAATTGAAAAATTTAAGCACAGAAATACAATGGCTTCAAATCAATTCTCATGACTCGGTTACTGTGTAAGCTTTTTCGTCTGTCGGAATTTTTAAACTACATGACATCATATAGATCAGTAAGCATATAATTAAATGTAAGTTATATGTACACATACAGAATTAAATTATTTATATTGAAGCTTTGTAATTCGATGAAGATCTGAGAGGTTAGCTATCGAAAGTAGTTTATAAGTAACGTAACTACAAGTCCTTCTACAACAGGCAGCGAAGCCAAATCGAAAGTATATTTCTATAATTATGTTCAGCAACGCCATAATTGTAATCAGAACAAATAAGAAATCTGCTAACAAATTCTGATTTTATTGGTTCTAGTATCTTTCCAAATGTAATCTTTGGTTTCTTACTCCAGCTGGTCTACATATTCAAGTAAATTGACAAATCTCTCTCTTTGCATTCTATAAATATGCCGGATCCAATGGTTACTTCTAAATTCTGTCACACACTGATTTATTACTAATGGATGCGGGGGCTCCTTCCTGGAGGGCAAAGCGACCGGGACATAAAACTGACTACTCACCTTCACTACTCACAAATGCACACTTCAAAGACCGAGAAACCTCCGAAAAATGAGGCGGTGAAAACCCACAACTGGGTTATAGAGCCAAGAAGCAACAACAACAACTCACCTTCTATTAAAAGGGAGGCCAAGAATCCATGGAGATATACCCCCACTTCCACACGTTATATTTTACCTTCGAAACGAAAATGACTCTAATTAAAGAATAAATACACACAATTTAAAAATAAAGTTTCTGTGATTGAATTTAAGCAAAAATTGTTGTTAAATGAAAGCTATTAATCTACCTCACAATTCATTAATATGTTACGGCGGCGCCCTAACGTACGTCTCATTGTCAGTTTATGAAGAGACCGTCCGTAAGATTGTATCAGCAAGTCCACCTCGCTTCCACCTGCAGGAAGTTTGCGAGTAGAGAGAGAGAGAGATAATTACATATATGCAGCGATGACTGACGGAGACATTGTTAACATGTTGTTATAAATGTTATGGTTAAAGATTAACCTGTCTCTTCAGCGCAATTAAAACCAGATTGGAAATACGTTCTCTTGGGGTAGAAATATATTCGGAAGGTATTCTTTACACCACATTTAACGCGCACACTTTTCCTGTACATGCAGACGAACTCATCAAGGCTGATTACGTCATCAATTGCGATGACGCCATCAGCGGCCATGACATCACGAATTCGCAGAGGATCATGGGTAATTTATTCACCATCGTCTCAGCTGACGACTCTGCAGATTTCGTGATCATCCGTCCAGCCATTCTGAAGTTTATTACACATGGAAAGACTGACATCGCTGGAGATAATCTTCATCAAGGTAAGTGAGTCATCAAATCACGCATGCGCAGAGGATCATAGTTAATCGCGTCCTTATCGTCCCACTTCCCGACATTTGAGCCAAGACCCGGAAAGGGTTGTAATGCAACTAATGATGATGATGATGATGATTAGAACGTCATTAAAGTGATATGCCAGTTTTTTTGGTAATTTTAAGATAGATGTTGATATTGAGTTACCAAAATTGATCATACCTTCAACAGGTACATTTTAATTTATATTGTGTAAATTTTGAATACAATTTTTAATTTTCACATTATCAACACACAAGCAAGGTACATTGTTGGCTCAAGGGACTTAAACCAAGAGCTAGGAAGTGCTGGCAACAGAATAATGAGGCCTGTGTTAAGCAGTTAACAAAACTGAAAATGTGAGGTTATGGATAACAGCACAATTATTTAACAGAAAATGCTTAATTTTTTGTAAAGGTTTGGGAGTAATGTAAATATTTTAGGCACAATTGCCATAATTTACATCACACAATGTTTCATCAGACTACAGTACTTTTTTTAGAAATATATAATTAAAAACTAAAATATTTAATCAGAGTAAAACACTCACAGTATTGATGTGATTTCCTTGATGATATCATCTTTAGTTCCACTCGATCTGTCTTCACACAGTTCTTTCAGCCTCTTACAATGCTTTTATTCTACCTATATTGACATTTTTTAATGTAATTACAGTATCTGTAACATCAGTTTCTGACACATTCAATCCCACAATTGCAGGTTTAGCCCTTACTCCCAAACACAGTTAACTGGTAGATCCCTTATTGCAGACTGTGTTTATGTAAGTTTTCTTTCTTCTTTGATACAGGTAAACCATACGCCAGTTTTGTATGTACTAGTGCTTCATATAACCTATTTCTAGTCACCTGAGTTGTACTTGAAAAGTTTACATTGTGGGATACAAGTTTTATTTTGGTTACCAGTCCACTTTCATGACTTGGGAGAATCAAAAATTTCCTATAACATTCACACTTCACATGCTGACTTAAGAAAACTGCAGATAATTCTTAACTCCATGATCATAAAAACTGATGTTATTAAACATTTAACACTAAAGAACTATTAGCAGAATATAAGTAACTCAATCTTTTTGATGCACTTGTAGATTTAGCTATATGCAACTAATGGTTTCTGTGTTAGATTATGTACACTCACAGATGGATCACTGTTTCTAGAAACTACACTCCTTTTGTGTATTTATATCCTTCTAAAATGTATTTTATCTTTTCTAAAATCAAATACTGCACTATTACATTCAATAATCGCGCATCGTATATATCGATCTTTCTTTGTCGACTACCTGCAGGGCTGACAATAGTTCAACACAACATTTCTCCATTTAAATATAAATAAATTCTCTAAAAGTGACAGTATTTGATTCGTTATAGAAGCACTGCATTGGAAATTTTCTATCACCTGGACGTTTCGGGAGTTGACTGTCATATTCACACGTATTTTTAAATTATTAGGGCCTTCAGACGGGACTGATGCAAGTAAAAATATCTTCGTGGCAAACAAGTCAAGAAGTATGATATGGTCATGGTAGCATGAATGAGAAAGATAAAAAATGAACATGGTTGCAAGCTTTTAGCAATTTAGAAAGAGCTTCAAAGCTTTTACGAGCAATGCGTGCATAGAAGTTTCTCAGCGTGTCTGCCAGACTTAAAGACTCGGTCGTTATTTGAAACCGGTCACTTTATTTGCTGAACTATCGAGGCCGAACAGCTGAGTCATATCTGGTAAACACGCAGGTGGATGAATAGGCTGTACTAATATCGAGACAACGATAATGTAACGAAAAGTAGAAGATGATAGAGTCGCTGTTCTGATTGACTTGTAGGGTATTACGTTAACATTATTGATACGTGATTCTCTTTCCTGCATCCAGCCCACGGTTTCGAAGTTCTTCATCATTATACCTCATGATGGCTGACCATTATAGAGCTCCATAAAACCAAGACAGACACCGCCCAAATATAATCAAAGCCCAGAATTATTCTTACCACAGTACGCAGGGGAGACCAACACTATATTTTAGCGAATACGCAAAACACCGTATGCTTGATACCTGACAGAAAATTAATACAGGTGGTTCTCGTTTTACACGGGGGTTGCTCTCCTGCGTATCGTAGCATATTACGGAAACGTATAACAATCGCCATTTTAATGTTGAACTGGAGCTAGAATTCTTTGATGCTAACCTTATTATTTGAATCGTACTTCATGATAAGCCTGGAGACGTTTCGATTCACGTAATAGGCTTCAAGATTTATCCGCTGGTAGAATATTGATGCAGTTCTTAATGTTGAATAAAACCGCGGATACGCGGAGAGCAATGGGACTAATCTGTACTATAATAGAAGAATATAACCATTGAATATCGGTATCTCTAAGAACAAAACTTGCAATTGGTCACGATCTTAAGCCACTTCCATCCATTTTCTGTCCTCAGAACTTTTTCATGAAATACTACCAAGTAACGTGCCAAATTTTTGGCCACCCAGTAGGTGTATGAACTTTGTTAGCAACATCACTTTTTTGGTTTGACAAAAAGAAAATTATATCTTATCAAACCTTTACTGGATGACTTCTTAATTCATTATTCACTATTTGATTACTCATTTATAGTTAATAAATTAATGAATTTTTATAATCAAGGAGCGTAGGCTAATAATATCTGGTTTATTGAAATACTACAGTAGAAATATTAACCGGTTCATATTACGTAAAGTCAGTGTTTAAACGAATTAACTAAGAATGAAACAACTGAGTAATTGTGAAGACAACGAGAAAATAAAAGAAGAAATGTGAACAGAAACATGTATTTGGAACAGTTTTCATTGCAAATTTGATAACTAGGCCTCTTTTTTTACTTAACTCAAACTCATTCTTTAGACACACTCGTTCTTTTATTGACTGAAGGCACGTAAACGTCTTTCCAATTTCCTTTTCGTTGATTAAAAGTGTAGGCCGCGTAATATTAAACCTCTTCTGTTCTAAAATTGTACAGTTCTGAATGAGTATTGGTTGAATTTTGTAGTCGTGTCTACGGAATGTTTATTTTATGTTGTAAGTGACCAAGTACTTTTATTTCTTTACTCGTTATCCTACATTGGGCAAGAACTTTCTCGAAATCTATAATATTGTAATAAGAAATTAAATAACTAAGCATTTGTGTGACATTGTTTTTACATACAAATCCATATTACGCTTAGTTTCATTGTTGTATCATATTATTAATGTTTAACATTTACGATCGTAAAGTACAGATTATTTTTGAAAAAGTGGCTGAAATACTGACTTCTGACTCTTGAAGGAAACAGTTAACCTGTATATTCTTTGTTGCTTATTGTTTATATGAACATTTCAATATTTGGTTCATCGAGGTAATTATTGTGAGAAACAATCCGAACTGGATGATATGAAATGGAACACAGGGCAGTGACGTGGAAGTTGATGTCAGCCATATTGCAGGATACAATAATCGGAATCGGAAAGAAATTAAGTCGGACACTTTGTATTCGATTTCAGGTATTCTTTGCACAAAATTCATAAAATTAAACACAATTATTTTCTACCTGCGTCTACATTGTTTTCCAACCCTGAAACGTATAACAAATTACCATTATGACTGATCCCATAAGAGTGAAGGGGAGTTGAACCTGGACTGAAATTTGTCAACAGATTTCATTCTTTCTAGTATAAAAATCAACACAAAGGTAGAGACCTCGTTAAGATACACAGTTTGTTTTGAAGTCCAGTTAATTTGCTGTATATTTAATTATACACAAGGAAAGA
>NW_019059813.1:1578538-1602003 GCF_000696155.1 Zootermopsis nevadensis
ACCTTTAGCCAGTTCTAATCTGCCTGTCTTTATGTTATAGACCTTATTGGGAAGGTTAAGGCAGAGGGGAATGTTCCCTTTTAGTGTGTCACACCAGACCACGACAGTTGCCATATGCCTAGTTGTGGCCTATATACTCCAATACCGTGCAAATTGTGGTCTCCGTCTACAATGAACACAAAAGCCTGCATCAAATGCTTATCTCTTTATTTATTTCCGCTGGTTTGAGGATTTCCACTGAATGGTGGAAGAAGTAATGCATCAGTAGTAACATTTGTGGTGGTGATGGCCGGCAACATGGCAGTCTGAATAGAATCTTATGGCAACCACAGAGATGCATTCACTGTTTCACGGTGCGTCGTATATCATGGCATTAGAGCGAATGGGAGTGGCAATAACAGAAATATTATTAATGACTAATTTTTTTAACAATAATAGACAGGAAAGATAGAATTTCATTGGTAATAGATGCAAGGACGTCGAAAAGAAATTCAGATACAAAAATTTAATTACAGAAATTCAGGGAATGTGGAATATAAATTGTTTTGTCGCATCGGTACTCACTGGGGCCACGGGAATTGAAACTAAAGGAGTAAAAATATTTGGAAACATTATAAAAAATAGCCGTACTGGGAAAATCATACACAGTAAAGAAAGTGTTACAATGTGAAACCTTAAGCTTGGATGGTGGGTTCAAAATTGACGCTAGGAAAAGAAAAGAAAAATTTTGTTAAGAAAAGTTATAATAATTGAGTTTAACTTACATTCTACCCTTAACTTAGTACGCTAAATATACTTGTTCAAAATTTTTAAATCGTGTTTTGGTCACACGCACACACGTACAAAGTGACGATCTTTTCTTTAATACAAACACGTGTTTCTTAAAACCAATGGAATTGTAGATCTGAAACCTTTTTTCATCAAACATAAAAATTGTGATAACATAAATGAATGTATGAAATAAGGTTACTTCTTAAAATGCTGAATCACGATTCTTAATTATATCCACGAATTATTAATGAATTTACAAGAAATAATGCATAAATATCTTCGTTTGAACTTACGATTTTTAACTAATTAGTTGTGAAATGTTTGTAGGACACGTGACATGGAACAATTTCCCACTATTTAGGCAGGTTCTGTAACAATTACTCTAGTGTATTCTTAAACACTAACCGCGGCCATACCGTCATTAAGATTGTCATCACAACAGTGATGTTGGGTACATTAAGTTATTACCGAGTTCCACATAAGCCTAAAGCAGAATATAATAAAATTACAACAAATTTACGACTTTTCTAACCTCTCATGTTTAGTGAGATGTTAATTAATATCCCCTCCACCTACCTTAAAATCAGGTTACATTAATTTTGGGGAATAGTAAGTTTGGCACTGCAAGCCATTGAAATGTGTGACCATTTTATAAATCTTCCATACTTTTCTATGTGTCGTTTAATCTACTTACTGTAAGCACAATGCTGCTTGACTGAACATTTTTACCCTTCGTCTCTGCCATAGCCCCTCTGTATTCCCTTACTCAGTACTTAAGCCGATAATCTTCCATGTTGAAAAGCGACTTCACCCATGTTGCTTTCTATTGTACTGATGACGGAGATAAAGGCAGAAATGTAGATATGGGGATACCATACAATATCCACAAGGAGCTTATATATACTAACAACCAGACTAGTAAGAATGGATCATAGGGTGTACACAAATGCTGTTACCAGCGTAACTTAGAAATATATGGTAAAATTGTGGAAATGTAACACGTTTTTAACCGTAGATTTCTGTCTTAAGGCAGAAATCTTCATACTCACCGCTGTGAAAACCTCAAATCTTACACGTTTTTAACCCTTTTAAGTCACTCTCTGATCACTTTAACCCCAGTGAAATAATCGTGATTTACATTTGTGAGCCCCCCTCTGATACCCATTTGATAGGAGATTGGGTCTAGCTAGCCTGTAACCTGTATTTCATAAGGTAGGAAAGTAATATTGAATTCTTAGATTTAAAAATTATTTCGTTGTTTAGAGTTTTTGTTGATTTTAAGAAGGTGCTTTCAGATGTGTCATAGATCAGGTAGAATATCATAAACAAAATGCTATTAAAGAGACATTCGAATTATAAAAAAAGAATAAGTGGATTCTCTCGCGCTGTCAGAGCGAATACCATGTGTACAAATCATGTTTCACTAACTATTGTTCTGTAACCATGGCATCGTCCAGTGATTCTTCTCTTGCAATATGTGGCAGTATATACACATACACGTTTTTAAACCCTCCCCTCCCGGTCTGTTCCCTTCTACTAAGGAGTACGTGAGTTTGCGCTGTCCGTGACATTGATATATGAAGCATGATTACTCAATTATATGTAATTAGCATACCAGTTTCTGAAATTGCTTTAGTCTGGACATCATATTCATGACTATACAGAGTCCAGGGTTTCCGATCACATTAATGTCTCGAATACCATAGTAACTTTAAAAATAGATTAGTCCAGGGGCGGAGTGTCCATGTTAATCGTGTTAGTTCTGTTAGCTCGGCTAATACTTTAAAAAACGAAAAAAATGTCTTCTGTCTTACTTTCGTTGTTCATTGGTACTCTATACACTCACTATACATAGCAGAACAGGTTACATAAAACACATCGTTAGCCAGCTCTAGCCAGCCTGGCATTGTTAGCCAGTTAGTTGAGGCTTACGCATGTGGCGAGAGCCTGGTAGGCTGGGGCTGGCGACTGATGCACTCAGTTTTTGGTTTTAAAACTTTTTATACTCCTCAAAGAACATCTTCCTACGTCATCGTTCTTATTTTCGTAATAAATTTAAGCTTTCTAATTGGATAAACACTACGTTTAGTAGGCTTGCAACCTGCCGAATTTCAATAACCGAAGTTTAACAAACGTGTTACCCTAACTGAAAATACACTTGCACACGCTGAAAAAGTATTTTACAATCAGTGGTCCGAGAATCGCAGTCGGGCCACTGGCCAAACTGAGAAAGGTAAGGTGTTATGATTGGTTCGGTTTACTTATGTCTTGTAATCTGTTTCGTTGCATTGTGAAACTATTCTTTTAATGGAGCCGACTGTTGAACAATGTAAAACCACCTCAGAGAATAAAGCAACTTAAAGCTACTTGTCTGAAATATTCTAACGTTTCCGTAATTTTTATTGTTGCATGAACGCAGTAATAAGCCGCTTCCACTTCCAAGAACTTTATTATAATTCTTGGGTGTATGAGACCGTTCTGTGAACTGCACACAGCAGTGAGGCCTTCTTTTGTAAAAGATCGGTTTAGTTCTTATAAGAAAGAAGGCGCTTATAATATTGTAAATGCGTGTTGTATAAGGTGATTAAAAATAAGCGTATAATCAATCATCTTCACAGATTTAACTTATAAGACGGCGTAGATGAATCAAAGAACTATAATTTTAGGATACATTTTTCTTTTATTACATGACAGGAAACGTGAAGTATATCGGTAAGAATTACCGAGCTATAAGAAAAATTAATGTGAAGTCCCATAATTGAAGTTTCAGAAACGTAGTGGAACTAGTATTTTTAAGATAAGCTTCATACATCATGAAGAAAGTTACACCGTTGCATTAGTCTGTAAATGCGTTGTTTTCGAAAAGAATTTTAGGTGCCTATGTAATTGACTCCGTGATATTTTGATAATATTTTTTCTCCACTGACGATTACAGAATATTCTCCTTCTCGCGTCCTCCTGATCTTCATAAATGCCTGTACTCTACCGTCCGTAAAAAATCTGGACATATTTATTTAAACAAACTCGATGTAAAATTTTACATTAAACACATTTTTATGTTTTGTAAAGAGCAAAAAATAAATTTAGAAACAAAAAGTAGCGTCAAAATTAATTATTCTACAGTTATTATTTTAAATTTTAGGTACACTGTCTTTTTGTTACCAGTTAGTCAACTAGTGGTTTGACCTCTGAGCACAATGGCTTCCTAGTGGTTGAATTTCTTGCTTTGAGAGCAAACGAGAAACGAAATACAACCTGACGTATTCTAGTAGGTCGGGGGAAACAGTGTAAAGAGGTTTCTGGACACAACTGGGAAACAAGGTCAGATAGTCTGACCTCTTGTAGGTATGGATAGCTGTTAAAATGTGGATCAGTTCTAAATTTCTGTGTATGTTCTCAAGCAAATCGATTTTCATGTATTTCTGACTTGTAGGTTGTGACAAGTACGAACTATATAAAAGTCTGCAAAAATAAACAAAGACAAGGTTTTATGAAATTAATAAATTTCATCTTCGTAGTAAAATACTGACATTATAACGTTTATATATGTACCGTTTACAACAAGTAATGGAAGAAGGAATAACATAAAAATGGATAAACGAGGAAGAAATAAAAATTAAAACGCAAAAGAAGGAAACAACATTCGAACAGCCTGGATGACAAAAGAAGCTGTGTAGCAGAGTTTTTCAATAATGAATGGATCTGGAATATTTTGGAGAGTGAGAGCCTCATTGTTCCTACAGCAGTACCGAGTGGCCGTCCTCCCTAGTGACACAAAATAGTAGGGACGAGACTGGCGCTGTTAACGCCTGACATTCCACCATTCGTTAATTGAGACACGGCCAGACTGTCACACTGCCGCCTCTGCGTTTGTTATCGTTGGCAACAATAAATAGCACCGCGTGCCACAACACGCACTAATCCCGTTTAAATTAACGAGGTGTGTGCTCATAATGTTTTATCTTCAGCAACTGACAGCAGGCCCTGCCTTTTATAAAACCTTAATTTTCATCTCCGTGTTTACAAAATATCATCACCAGTCCCCATCCTGAGCCATAAAAGCCCTCTCACCCTTTTACCTTAAAATTATTTGTAATATTGTACTACCATCTATGTCTAGATCTTCCCGAGTTGTGTGTTCCTTTCAGATATTCGAACAAAAACTATGTATGTATTTCTTGTCTCCCCATGCGCTCTACATCCCTCCCATGTTTACTTAAGCCTTTCGTTTTGAGGACGTATGGAGCAACGGATGCATAGCTCCACTCATTCTTAACTCTGCATTAGATGGCAACGAGAGGTTGGCTTAAAAAATAAAAATGTAAAGATGTCTTGTGTTGAATTAAGCGTCAAAGTAGGGAGAACGAAATACTGTAACATATCTTTCCTATTTTTTTTAATGTTTGCTTTATTCATTAAAAGGTTGTAAATAATGTCTGCGTATTATCGCCTTGCAACAAAATCACTAACAGAAGCGGAGGAAGAAAGCTGAAGAAAATATTTTACATTAACTCACAGACGTCAAAGATACGTAATTAGTCTTTCAGTATCACAAAATACAATTCGAAAAAACCAATAAATCTGTATGTGAATTGGAGCCCCAGATCTCAACTCCAGTATTAAGAGTAAACATTCTGACCATTGACACCAACAGTTATTTTCTCTACGGTTTTTTGTTGTTGTTTTCTCAGTACCAAATCGTATGCTACGATCTGAAAAGAAAAAGTAGAATAATTCTTTTCAGCTTTCACATGATACACAACCCAGAATCTTTACTTCAAGCAGAATGCCGAAGATAGTGGATAAATAAAATGGGTTATTCCGAAAAGGCAGACATGAAATTTGTGAACTGCCGAGCGGGGAAATAACTCGTCTGAGTTGGTTATTCTTGTTTTAGCGACCGATTTGGGCTGAAACTATTATACGCAGTAGTCTTCTTCCCTTGACATGATTAGTGTTCTCTGATGAGAGCTGTCGTTCCACTTAAGACAATTACTGACTTTAATCTGTGGCTGTAATTTGAGTCCTTCAGAGGATAGATTTATCAAGAAAGGGCAGTGTTGCATGTAATATGAAGAAGTTGAACAAGACACATGAATCTGGGTTCAGTACTGTGCTGTGCGCGTACCGTCCGAAAGTAAAACTGAATATGTGTGTGTAATTAAATTATTAATTTTTAAGTATAAGTAATGGAACATTCAGATAGCTCCATTACAAAGGAAGGTCACCACTGAACACAACTGAGTCCATGATTTTAAAAATGTCTTTAATCTCTCCTGTTCTGAACACTAATAAAATCTCGGATTCTATAAAAGCCGCTGAATTTCTTGACAATGAATTAAAGTCATTAAGGTTGTTCCTGATGCTTAACTAAGCTTCGCAATATGTAGGTTTATGGAGGAGTGGACGTATTGCTCCACGCATTCTTAACCTCTGGGTTGTGAGGGATTAGCTTCACACTCCAACTGCTCTGTTCCCGAAGAAAGGACCCCGCTACCGGTTAGACAGGAGTCTCGGTGGGCTTCAGGACTGTCTGGACGTGGACTGGGTGGATTTGAAATTCTCAAGGCGGTGAATACTAAGCAGCCATCTTCTTTGTTGTACTGCCGTCTACTTTGCTAGAAATATGTCAACGTTTCATAGGGCGATAGCCCTGATGATGGAGGCAGCAAGAACCTCTGAAATCTCGGTAAACTTCTACCAGACTCCACGGCACAACAACCCAGAAGACAGCCATCTTTGATACTATCCACCGAGAGGATTTATGGGTTTAGTATGATTCTCTGATTGAAGAGCGATTATTTTATTAAACAGCAGTAACTATTTGAGTTCTGGAACGGAGACGCGTTTTGCTTTTCAATAGAGACTTAATATATAAATATTACTTTGATGAATTACGTTCTTCAAATGTTAACTAATTTAGAATTTTACATCTAGGTTTCTTAAATTCTACATTATAATGTAAATTTGGCAACATTGCAGACAATTTGTAGTCCATCCTAGTCCCCTTCATCCGAAAATTCAGAAGTCTTATTTAGATCTGTGCAGTCTATGCATGTATGTACGTCTTTATGATAGTAAAAAAGTCAATATCGACATGTGCGCCATAATATAGGAGCGGATCTGTTGGCAGATGAGAAAATCAACCGAGAATCACTTGAATCAAAGAGACCGTGCCCTCAACAACCAATGGCGAGTGACAGTCGTAAGATAGACAATACCAGAGCCACAACGTCTTCCTTTAAAAAAATATTAAAGCCGTTTACGAGTATACGAGACGTGGATAAAAGGACGAACTTGGCGGCTACCGTTTGCTGTGTATAAGATGTTAAAAAATTTGGACGTCATTTACGTATTCGAAACAACAACCACAAACAGGTTTATTCATCACTACACGTTTAGATTTTTACAAATTTTCATCAGGTTTTTTTATGTACGTTTATGGTTAGCCAATTCTGCTTCTTATCTGGGAGATCCTGGGTTCAGATTTCTGCCCAGAGGCCTGCTGATGAGGTTTTATTGGTTTTCTTCAGTCCCTCCACGTACATAAACGTCACTGATCACTATATTCAGTTATTTAAATGTAGTATTTACAACAGTAGGTCACAGTTTCCTTGCGGTGTAAAACCGCTGGACATTGGAATCGTTGGTTCTAGTTCTGCTCGATGCAGGGGTGGGTGTGAGAATATTAACCTGTGTAGACAGAGGTCTTGCTACAGACAACCCTTCTGTCCATGAAGTCTTGCCTAGTGTAAAGAGAGGTCAGAAAGCTAGCAGAAATTCTCCAAAAGACCAGCGTTTATAGCTCCTATTATTATTATTATTATTATTTAGTGTTCTGTCTGACGACAGGTCCATATGAACGGGATCCTTCCATCCTTTTCTCGGACTGGGACCTGTTCATATACGTTCTTGGCAGATGATCCAGAAGTGGTTTGCCATTGCCTTCTTCTGTGTGTGAATGGAGTAATTGGTGGGATGCCACGGAGGAAAACTCCGTGTTGCCTAGACCACGGCATTGCTCAACACAAGTTATAAATTCGGGCACAAGTTAATAACTGGTCAAGAGATCCGATACTAAGTCACGATATGAAACTGGTACCTCCCAAATATAAAGCACGAGAGAGGCTGGATATAAACTTTCCTGGATATCTGGAGCAAGTAAATCCTATTCTATCTTTGTATGTTGACTTTTCGTTACTCATCTATGCATTCATCATAGTTGTTCATGTTTTTTCACAGAAATTTAGAAAGTATTTTCCTCGTCTGGTGAAACACGTCAGTAGATATCAAGTATTATGGTGCTGTGTAGAATACAATAAACACAAAAATTGAAACGCGTGTCACGCTTTTTCGGACGTTTTGTATTCACGTAGAGGCACTTCTAACCGCTACAACAGAAGCTTAGAACTTGGATGGCCTCATGAGGCTTACACATGTCAATATGAAGGCCACTGAGTTTCTTTACAGCTTCCGGGATGGACCGACTATTGATAACACTCTTTATTGTCAGCTCATGTCTTCCTTATTTCAACAACTTACCATTCAAAGCTCTGCTTCAAAATTCAAACTTTATCCATCCCTCTATTTATGTTCTGACGATTTACAAATTGTTGTTACAACAAACCACGTACATTTCTATCTGTGTTCCAATTTACGAGCATTATTTTTGCTACAACGAAAAACCACCCTTTGCCCGAAAACTGAGCGTCTGGCTCGGAAGTCAAACGCGAAGACCTACTTCTGACCCTGAAGAATAATAATGATAATTGTATTTAAACGTTTATTGTAAATTGGTCCTATGCGTTTACTTTTGCAGACGCTGTTGCACCCATCTGTTATTACTTAAATCGACGGAACTCCACAAATCCGTGCTCTACAACAGTTATTATCACAATACTCTTACGGAGAAATACCATAGTAGGTAAAAATTAAAAGTAATTTAGATTTACCTCAAACTGATGCTGTAAGCACGAAACAGGTGACAGATATTAAAACAATAAATACCTTCCCTCATATGCAGCTAGTTATTAATTGTTGTATTTTAGTGATAACACTAAGGCACGTTTAACTTAGAAGATACGTTAGTTGATGCTGCATGAAATAACAACGATCTGTAATCCGATATTTGAGATAATTCGGTATAAAGAGTAGTAAAATTTACGGAAGAGTGACAGGTTAGCATGGCGTTAACTGTATGAACCAGATAAAAGTTTACAAACGAGTGGAATAATTTATAAGCGGGCGGAGATATTCCTTACCAGCTGAGCGACTACCAGTTTCTCATAAAGGCTTCTGCTTTATAAAATTAGTTTTTAAGACAGTATTTAGCGCTTCGATGAGTTTTAGACTAATTTATTATGACAGTGATGCTGAACTGGAAATCATGATAGAATTTGGTAATTTTGCGAAGAAATGGGATCCGTATGAGCGTCTTCTTACAAAGACTGTGAGCTTTGAAGCGTTAACCTATGACCCCCACCTTTGTGTTTATTGATGATCAACAAAGCGCCGCAAGACGTCGCCCCCTGGTGTTCTTGCACACGTATTTGAGTAACCATGGATGCAGTTGTCGTGTGCAACCTATTGTCACGTGCCTTGCCCTCTTCATTATCTCCCGCCTCTTGTATGTTGTTTAGATCCAACATCGAAAGGGTTTGGGACTTAGTAGGGATCCATTTCGAATACAGCCAACATTAAGTGATTATAATCTACGTTTTATTTTAGTAACCTGGCGTCCATATTCCATCGACAGGTCGAAATATGTCCCTTGCATGGATGGAATGGATTCTCTCATAACGGAAAACAACAGAAAACTAAAAAATATGTATATTATATTTCACTCTTTATAAATATGTATTCGTTACCACGAATTTAATCTAAAACATTAAAAAGTCACTAAAAATAATGTAACTTACTGAAAGTAGTGAAGTAAAAAGAAGGAAGAATGATAGAAGATTTATTTGAAAGTAACAAAAGTCTTCCTCCTATCGATTCATGTAGCCTGTTGCAGGATAATCCGTGCATTCTTGCATTCTTTTTAAGCTCTTATTACGAGAAGGTCAAGCAACGAAAACGTCCAAAAGAGAAACTCGAATTAAGACGACATGTCAGAAGATAAAATTAGGCTAGTTGCAGACCCTGCTGATTAGTTTTACATCCTTCTGGAATAGCAAATCTTTGTTTACAAGGAAAGGGAAACTAACTTTCGTTTAGAACAAAGCTGACCGCCTAGCAGTACCAGTTCTGCTTTGTAAGTTACCTTCAGACGTTTCTCTCTTGGGCGGGGAGGTGCTGTCATCTGTATCATTTTCATATTTTTGTATTGTGATATGTAGAACTCTTGTTTGATTATTTAACGCAATTTTTGTTTAATCTCGTATGCTAATGCTGTTTTCATCCGTGACAGTGTGGAGATAAAAAACGTTTTCCTATCTGCAAACGAACAGACGTTTCTTCTAGCCTCTCATTACACTACCCCTAAATCGTTTATCTGCGCCCATTGTCGGAATATAATCAAATGACAGACATTCGGATAAATCAAATGTTTTAATGTCCAGCGATCGTGTGTAGAATTTGAATTATAATACGTACATTTGAATGCTGAACGGCTAAGGAACAATTGAACTGAACGCTTTAAAAATAATTACAGTTGGTCTGTCGTACTATTGAAGTATGCATACAATTGACAGGGAGTAGTCATCTGCTTACAGCTTTGTCTTAGCATAATTCGTACGGATGGTTTAAGTTTAATAATAACACGAAAAAAGAAGTCTGAGCTTACACGTGTCATTCTGTTTAACTGCCAAGGAAACGCACTACTCCATAGAGATTTGTTCACAGATCACTAAACCTCTTAAACGAGTTTTTCTCCCCGTCATCTTTTTCTCTGCATATTCATAAAACTTCTATGCTGAGAGATTTCTTTCTATAACACTACCACATTTTACAGGGCACGCTTTTATACCTTACTTATCACTGCACGACTATTTGTTTGCGTTCTGAACAAAGAGGCAGCAGTGATGTCAAACAAATTAGTACTGCCTAGGTAGACAAAGGGGTAAACATGATTGTTTACATTGACATACGCATGCCGAAATTGACGAGACAGTTTTACAGGTGATAGAGCATGAATTATTAGATTTCATTCAGTTTTGGTTCATTATTCAATTGGTCCCTAGAAAACAAAAGAAAAGAAAACAGAAGGAAGAAATCTGCCTTCAATGGAACCCCTTGTTCATATCAAGAATGCTTGCAAATCGCATATTGTTAAGTCGCCCCACAGAAATTTTTCAGTTGTGTAAGAAATTACCACCGTCCTTTTTTATATGTTGGTAATGATTTATGCATAGAGGAAATATAATTTTACTCGCCTAAGTTTCGTTTAGATTGTTACAGATTCCACATGTTATGTTGAGTCCAGTGACGTACCAGCATTCAACGTTTCAAGAGTTTTTTTTTCGACATTTCATTACTTATCTTCAATGTGATAGATAAACTGAAATAGTTGTCTTAAAACTGGTGAAATTATGGAAAGTGGTCCCGTCATACTTAGAATTCAGAAAGCCTCAAAGTGATGGCATAGTGGGAAACCTTTATCTAGCTGAACTAGAACATTCCGATTAAACATTTATTCTCTACGCTAGTTGCTTTATGCATTGGAAATTTCCCATAGATTATTATAATATGGCTTAAATATATTAATTTACGGTATAAACTCAATGGCCACGTAAAGAATTCTCATATTTAGCCAGCTGATAAATCAGGGAACAGAATCAAACAAGAATATCCTTGGAGCAGTCTGTTCATAAGTTTATAGTTGATCAGCCTGTTAACACCCATAAATGCTATTTCTTTAAGTTGCACTGCAATATTATCCTTCGATATTTCCAATGTCTACCATCTGGTCCCTTCAGATTCCACTACTAAAATTATGCATGCATTGTACATTACCATGCGTACAAGTCCTACAATTTTCATATTAATTTTGTCATTTTGATAACTGGAATACTTTTCGAAAGTTATCAGTTATATGGATGTTCATTAAGTGGTTTTTCACAGCCTCGTTTTACTTCCTCTGAAAAGGTTACCTCAGTATCCTGTTTTCATATACTTATATATGTTCTTCCCTTAGGGCGAGCATATACGATTTACAGCCATATAAATCAACAAAAATATTATTTTATATATTTTAATCTTAAGAATCTTCAAAAGAGGAGAAAAATAATTTTGAACTGAATGGCATAAAGGATTCCTCGAATTTAGATCCAGTATGCTCTTAAGATTTTCATACAGGCCCTACATGTATATTTTAGCTACCAAGGACTACGTGAACGTATAAATAGTTGTTACATGCCCTGGAAGTTGTCTGATAGCCTATATATCCAATTATCTCTAGGTTCTATTTGAATAAAAATAAAAGTTTGCAGCATCAATAAAATTTATTTTCCCAGTCCAATGCCGAATAAAATTGTCACGTGAATGTGTCCGTTCTACGAATTTATTTTTCAAGACATTCCTTTTAAGTGTGGACAATAGTCTGTTACATTTTACCTTTCCGTTAGTGTAAAATTGATAAGAGTTTTATGAATATCGCTCTGGAATTAATACATGCCATTATATTTTCATTTTACACGATAGTATCTTAATTAGGTGGTAGGAATAAATACAGACTACATTAAAAGTCAAAGACGTTAATTGTTATTGAAAGAATTGATAATATAACGAAGCTGAATTTGACATTTTAGAGTAAACGCCCAAATGTAACATGTTTTGAAAACGAATAACGTTTTTATGTTTTTGACAGTTACAAATGCATTTTGCTAAAATAACAGGCTTATTAATGCGCCAACTTAAGAAGTTCCTTATTATTATTACTAGTATTCAGCTACAACTTCGTGTACTCCAACCTTCTCCATGTAATTAAATAGTGAAATATGTAAACTATATACTGGATACTGAGATAATGGGAACGACCCGTTCTTCAAGTGCCTGTAAACTATATAGTCTAGTCAAATTTACCAGCTGCTTTTTATGTCTACTCTATAATGAGGAACTTCATTATGTCACAGTTACTAATTTTAAAGAAAACAAATAGAAAATATTAAATGTTGTTGCTGCTTATATTACATACAAGCAAAAAATAAATTATATAGCTTAGTAACTTACAAAAATTTACTACGAACGAAAAGTTATAGATAAAAGTAATCAATTTAACTTGCAAAACCATTTATCACTGATGCTGTCTTACTTCTGGGATATGACGCTGTGCAGACTCGTAGGAGATATTAACGTCTCGGATGAGCATAATGCCTCCATTTTCAGGGTTGAACATGGAGACAGTGTTTCTCCGAAACGTCGGTATATACATACGAATCTGCAAGGCGTCACAACCCATAAAAATTTCATCGTCATTCTCACAGCGATCACAAAATCAAAACTAATAAGTTTTTTCACCATCTGTTGCAGTATATATCGAAATGTCTCTGAATAAGGCCGAAAGGTGTGTTTTAGTTGTCCGTAATTATAATAAATTTGTTATCCATGATGACAGGTTCCAGAAACTTTACCTTCTGTTCAAGGAAGATAAGTTACTTTCAAAAAGTCAAATAAGTTATTCACGTATTTGTATACCTACTGAAAATGAGTAGCCAGTTGTGCGATATCAAATAATCAAACTTCAAGACTTGTCTCTGGGTTTATGGGTATCAGATACGTATGTTGGGTTTGTTTAAGTATGAATCATTCAGAACTTCAACTCTAAAGGGTTCTGACGCTGGTGGATTACGCTTAAAATTATTCATTGTCTGGACTTTTTCCATCGTCCTTGTTTAAAAAAGAAGAAACGACGTTTCGGGAACTGGCTCTGTTTCCATCTTCAGGCAAGAGGTACCTACTCGGTCACTGAACTGTGACTACTCTATCTAACGGATCCAACTGAGTAGGTACCTTTCGCCTGAAGACGGAAACAGAGCCAATTTCCGAAACGTCGTTGTTTCTTTTTTTTCAACCTACCTCCCACATGCCTTTATAAATGCCCCGCCCATCTAATTCTAATCTTTATGATAATCCTAATATGTACGAATTAATTGTTTTGAGACTTGTAATTTATTATGCGTATAACATCAGGGCATGCACTGTAAGCCCAATCCTTAAATATTAGGGACTATTCTTTAAACTCTTGAACCATGAACGGAAGAAATCATTGGTTTAATTACAGTTTTATATTGGTGTTCGCTGTATGTTATAGGCCTAAGTTGTATTCAAGAAATATGTACAAAATTTTGAAGGAAAGAGATCACTCAAAAGACTTAGGAATACGTGGGTGGATAATATTAAGATGGATAGTAGGAAAAATAGGATTCGGTTATAGATTCTATTCTTCTTGCTCAGGATAGCAACCGATGACGGGTTCTTGTGAACACTGTGTTAACCCCACGGGTTATATGGAAGTTATGAAATTTCTTGACTAGCAGAGCACGCTACTAGCTTCTCAAGTTGGACTACGTTACATTGAGTCACACGTAATTTTTAAAGTCGATATAATTATCGTCTATTATTTGTATGTTGAACATGCTTTAAAACAATGCTTCTTTACGGGCAAAAATTTTCATTGTAATAATATTATTCCAAGCGTAACTAACTTCTACCTGAAACTATAATTTCATGTCCGAAAGAGAGTAATTTTGTAGATCAGTACCAGCAATATATAAGCCACCGTAGCTAACCTGTGAGCACATAATACGTAAAACAATGTTTTAGAAATTAAACTGCCAGAAATAAGAATAATGCTATATTAAACACGAAATTACGAATCGCAAATATAATAATTCAGTTGGTAAAACCAACCACGATAAAATAATAACTTAAATTCGAATATCCTAACATGTAAAGTAGGCAAAATATAAAATAAATTAAGCAACAAGTTTTTATACTAACGTTTCTGAACACAGTTGATTGTATTTTACGACTTTTACCTTATTATTTACATTTAAATTGAAGCAAATTTCGCATTAAGTAGTCTATATTACATTGCCAAAGGATTTATACTTACCTTTTACCGGATACTTGAAGATTGACCAAACCTGAAAACAATTATCTGTAACTCCTGTTCTTGGTTATAAAATCATAAAAATTAATACGAAGATATCCGAATTTGACAAATAATGTCTGATTCTTCTTCGAAATACAACACAGACACCCACTAAATTTACGAGATATTTTGTTTTGTAAAACAAGAAAAGTTGAAAACAATATATATAAATAACCTATTGTAATCAATCCCTTTTCAACTTTGGGGTTCTTCTTCAACACCACTTGAACAAAAACACGTTAAACTCCGAAATAATTATATACCTGCAAGTTTCAAGAGCCACTAACACGACAAACCCCACCACGCCTCCACATGTCAAAAAATAATCACACTTAGTTGTAAGAATACCACTAATTTCAAGTGTTCCATACGGCATTACACAAATCAGTGCCTTGTGTGTTCCAAATAGTGAGAGTCCACTATGTGTAATGACCACTTTGAAAACCACATCATTATCATCTTGATGAACTGAACGAACACGACGGTCGCACGAACTGATGTCGCTGTTCACTTCTGGCTGCTCTGTGTTCTGCCACCAAATAGAGTCGCTACATGTAACATCTCTCTCACTGGCTGCTTGGCATAGACCCTAACGCCACTGTGTATGCTGCAACGTAATATTGTCTGGCCCCCAGGCTCAAGACTCAACCCCTTGTTCTGCAGCTACCTGCAATTCCCATTCGTTTCTATGGACTGCCAGCGACAATAACGTCTTTGCAAATCATTCAATTCAATTCAGCTCATTTATTTACATGTTTGACAACAAAACACTAAAACAACATTACAGAATAAAAACGAACATGCTAAAAGCTGTAAATTACTTTAAAATCAAGAATTAACATAAAACATTAAAAATATAAAACTTACAGAGTTTAATTCATTCGATTCAATTAATTTGTTTAAGTGTTTTACAATAGCTGAAGAGCCAATTAGAGGCGGGCACTAAAATTGAAATCAGAATTATTTATAAAAAAATTATCATGTGTTTGACAATATCTATATAAGGCCAGTTATAGCCAAATAATGAGAATAATAGTAAGAATCTGCAAATGACGTAAAATATCGAGAAATAACATGAATTAACAATAAGAAACATGGTTTAAATGTTAAATATAAAAAGGGAAAATTAAAATGCGCAATAAGAAAAGTAGAAGAATGTCTAATTAAAGCAATGTTTTTAAATTTTCATAAGCAATAATAATAATAATAATAAATTTCTTAAAAGTGCTAACATCAAAGAGAACATAACATGCGCAAAGAGCCTACGAAAGGCTTAATAGGAAAATGTTGCAGCACAATACCTATGAATCTTGCTTGTAATTCTAGAAGTCCCGGTTTCGAATTCCTGAAGGCTAACCTGGTTGAGATTCTTGGAGGTTTTCCACACTTTTTCAGGCAAATGGAAGGCCCTATCTTCAAAATGGAAACGACCGCTTTCAAGGCCTTACTAAGTCATTATTCACAACATTCTTCCGTTCTTCTCCATAACCAGTACATTTTAAAAAAATCGTTCTTAAATAAACAAAAAAAATCATTCAAGCACTGAGCGGAACAAAACAAGTGATTTTAATTATGCAATACTTTCTTGTTTATGTGTTGACTGAACAGTCTAGAGATAAATTACAGAATCAGCACGGAATGAGAAAAATTACCAGTGACCAACAGAGACAAAAAATACAAAACTTGGGCTACATTTAATAAAAAAATCAGTGTCCCTTTGTGAAATCAGAAGCTTAAAGAGTCTGGTTAGTATGATTAAAAATGCAGGATTTAGATCTATTTTAGAAATATATAACAAAACCAAAACTGAGAAGAGCAGTAAAATAGACTCAGCCTTATAACCTGTAACCCGCACGTCATGAATCTGAAGATCAATAGGCCTATTATGAACAAGTTATCTTTATTAAAATTGGGAAGCAATAGCGAGTTTTTGGGATGAGGGGGATGCCCCTTTTAATTCCAGGGAATTTCTTGGACACCAAACTGCTCAGTGTAGGTCCTGAACCTAGAATTGCCTGGGTTTTGTTGTGGTGTTTACTCTCTTAAACATTCTCGAGTACATTCGCTCATAGTTATGGGAGTGTCTTACATTAGCTATCTAAATTTCCGTAATTTATGCGCTAAGATTAGGCACTTAGCTGCGATTTACCTTGTTAATGTTTACAATAGATACACGTTCTGCCCTTAATTGCTTACATTCATATTCAAAATTTTATAAATTTCCCTCTGTTTATTTTAGGTTTGTAAAGTAGTCCTCCCCTTAACGTTACCAATTGATATATTTAGTAAATATTTAGTTACACTTATTTATATTTTAAAATAATTATTTATTAGTGTTAGAAGCTTTTTATGAATTATTTTCCTCTTGTTTAGCAGAATTACCTAATTATTATTAAAATTTGTTTATCGTTATTTTGATTATATTAATTACTTTGTCTTTGTGGTGTATCTGTGGTTGGCCATGTGGATGTCGATGGAGCACACTGAAATAAAGAAATTAACTGATTTGAGTTATTAAACCTGGCAGTAGTAGTAGCAGTTTCAGACCCAGCAGTGCAATCGGAAGCTGTAAACAATTTGGTAGTAGCAACTTTACTTTTCTACAATTCCAGTAAAAACAGAAGCAGTGGGGCATTACAGTTCCTATCGTGTTGATGGATAACAGAAGTTCCCCGACGATATGACAAGTGTCCAGGGTAACTGACCTATGCTTATCTTTGAACAATAAGCCTAAAGAAATCTAGCTTTTTAGATGTTTTTATGGTGTCTTAGGTTAAGAGTCCGGCGGTATATTATTGCTTGGGTATTAGTACTTTGTTTTATTACCACATATCATTAATGTCTTGCCTGATCTGTATAAACTATATTACTTTGTGTTTCTTTCAAAAATATGTTTGTAGATTGTTGCTTAAGATTCCAGTTTTATGATTTCATACATTGATTTGGCGTTCTTATTTAATAATCAGTATTATGCCCGGTATATTTTTATTGAGAATAGCCATCACCAAATTTCATGATTCAAGGTCACAGCGAAATTCAGGCGAATGAAGACAGCTTAGAAGTCGCAACGTAGCAAAGTAACGCTGTACTGGTGACTTACAGCCTTATGGTAAGAGGATGAGGGGTTGGTTAAAGTTCCTCTGTGGCCTTAAACATTGAAATTGATGACGCCTGCAAAATACTTTTACCATCCAATGACAGGAGATATTAAAGAATTCTATATGTTGTATAGGTTTATTCTATAATGTTGATGGCTACATCGTGGTGAATGTGTAAATTGGTTGTGGTAGTACAGAGATTGCAGATATGATGCATAACCTCAGTCAAATAGGATGTGAACTCCAAACATTGTCTCAGCTCTGCTGTCTTGGTGCAAAAAGTATACAAGCCTTGAGAACATTTTACGACTCAGCTGATGAAGGACTGTGCAAACTTGACAGCTATGACGATCAAAGCCAGAAGGATACAGCTACTGAAAACAGCAGACACAAATTTCAATGAAACAACACATACAGACAATTAATTATCAATCCACTTCACAAAAACTCATCCTTCATTAGTTATTTCAGTCTTCTTCAGAGACAACTAAGTCACTTTACTGAAAGGGATAATTAAACCTACCATTATTTCAAATTCCAGACTATTTACAATTGTAAAATTTCGGTCTTCTACAAGCAGGTATTTATTATCTACTGTGTAGGTTATTTGAAATTTGTCTACACGTTACAAAATACAGTGTTTCAAAATATTCAATAAATGAAATAAAGACACTTTATAATAAACTAAGCCATTACATACGTCAGCATTGGCACTCAGTGAATTAGCGAATCTAGTGTAGGTGTTCAAAATGACCGGTAGCTTCATTGCACAGCTGACAGCTGTGAGCAACTGACTGACAGGCGGTCACCGTATTCTAATGTGTGTGCATATTTTTGGAACGTTCCGTACGTTGCAGTTACAGAAATCACGTGAATCCTGTTCCTTTTCCCGAATTTTACGTAAATCGAAGGTACTTTACCATAAGAACCATTGTCTTGGTATAGATTAATCCAGTGTGCACGCTCACACATCCTGTTTATTTAAAATAATTTTAATATCGTCCTCCCATCTACACTTAGAGTTTCCAAATGGTCTCTTCTCTCCAGCTCTTCAGACTAAAACAGAAAATAGTAAATTTATACTTTTAAATACTTACGAAATCAAAATATTATTCAGATACCCTAATTTACAAAATATACAAATACTTTTCAGTTCTACCGTGACGATGGAAATATCTAAAATTAAAAATTAATTTCATTAAGAATAAAACAAATATCCGATTAAACAATTCAGAAAAATGAAAGCCATAAACCTTTTGTTTTAAAATAAAGTTCTAGATCAACATACGATTCGTACATTAATTCTCTGAATATAGTAAAATATGAATATAAAATGATTTATAGGGAAGCAGGATATGGCGTTGTTACGAAGTTTATTCAAATCGGATCTACAACTTTCATTGTTTCTAGATTACTTCACTGGCTACGAAGCCATACAAAAGTACATGCTGATGGGTGCTAACACTCGTATGTCAAGGAACATACGTTCTCAACGGAAAGATTGCCAAATACGAAAAAAGTTATCATAAAATAATTTAAACGTTAAAACAAAAACACACAGATGAGGATTCGTGTATCTAATGACAGTTGAATATACTTTAAAGCATCGTTTCGTAATTAGAATTATTTAGAAATACCTTCTTCAAATATTGCCAGTTTTGCTTAAATGAAGAACTATACTTCTTCGCCTGGAGGCCAATAAACTGTGTTTGACTTATAGAGTCATAATTCTTAAATAGTGGAATGGTGTGGTGAAGGGTAAAAGAGGAAGAGGGTGGGTCAGAACATATATATATAGGCCTATACAGAGTTGGGGCGAAGCAACTGCTGGACATCTGCGAACCTAAGGAGCGCTGTAAGCCAAAGCAAGACTTTTATAGAATCAGGTTCTTCGCCTAGGCTAAACAACGAATAATTCTTTCTGTTTACAGAAAATCTGTAAAATGATAGGACTTGTAGCAGATAAATAAGTGTAACTCTGTGCACCTATTATTTTGTGTTTTCAAAACTTAACAGTAGACTTATAAAATAGTGATGTTTACGTGTTCTGTAGTTGCTCGCTTATAATACAGTAGACTTACGATTACCCACGGGTGGATTAACTGGGGTCTGTCTGGTTTAGAAGAAAAATCAGAAATTAAAAGCTAGAACGTTAAACAAGTAATTAATAATTACAACAATGACATTATTTACCGCACTAATGTAAATCAGCTGTTGGTAAAACCTGACGTTTACGAGAATAGAACATTATTACTCTTCGTTGGAATTATATTTCAGAAATTGTTGGTTAGGTTCTGCATTAAATTTATATGAAATTCTTTATATTTTTAGTGAATCTTTAAAAATTTAAGTATGATGTAAATAAACTTACGTGTCTGTTATATTTGCGTATTTTTCTTTCATTTTTTTTCTGATTATCCGTGAAAATATATTTCCCAACCAACTCTGATAATCGGGAATCTACTATTCTTCATTCCAACAATTCATGATCAACATAACCATGCAGAGTTACGCTAAATTTCCTCTTCATTTCTTCGTAGTTGTCCACTTCAAAAATGCTATCGTCCCATCTACTTAATAAAACCCCGAAGGGAAAGAAATAAACAATAATTTTGCTAGTTCTTTTGAGGGGACGAGCGAGCGCCTATTTCCTTATTAAACAGACACTAGAAGTTATTTCCGCAGAGATAAAGCGACCAGAGCGTAAACCTAGTGGCGAGTTTTTTTTAAAAAAAGATCAGTTTTACTTCCACTCACCCCTCCGCCTTCAAAACGCTGTACTTACAAAACACTGCGTGCTGAAGGCAGCGCATTCATAAGCCCATAATACCGTTGATTACAGATGCAATGGACCAACTTATTATAGGCTACATCGCAGGCCTTTTGCATGAGTAATCTGTATATGTTCAGGAAGTTATGAGTTGTCCGTTGTTTTTATTTTATTTTATTTTAATTCAGTTTTGCAGTAACCCATTAATTGTGTGGCAGTTTTTCTCCCTGACAGTGTGTGTACGCACTTCAATACAGGTCACATTATCATCAGAACTATTGCTGTGATTCTGACACACCCTTCATCCTATTATTTAATGCTCAACTATAATTAATCTGGTAAGAACGTAATAATTAATTACATTCTTCATCACTGTCATCTTCTTTTCTACTCGTCTGATGATTATTAATTAATCGCTATTGTGAATATGTCGACTCACCGGTACAACTGACCGTCATGTGACCTTCGAAACACCAAAGCAGGCTTCGACTGAGTACGAAAATATTTCCTCGCTTGGAACTAACTCGCATAAAAACTAGTAAAGTAGTTTTGTACCTTGTCATGATGGAAATAGTGTGATTTAAAACTCTCATTTATAATATTTGTAAGTAGACTACGCGTTAATTCTGCAACTGAAAATGTAGGCCTGTCAACAAATGACGGTGACTGTCCTATAGGATGTTGCGCCTTGTAGTCTGACACAAACTGACCAAATGTTTTAGAGACGCCTACTGCTTCCATCATCATGTTGATAATCAATGTATAACAGATAACAGACTACACGGCGCAAAATCCCAGAAGACATTTATCCTCATATTCGTGAGTAGGCCTAGGTGGAGGTCTAGTGTCGGGAACACAGGCCTACTGCTTCCAAGGAGTCTTTCCAGTTGCTTAAATGGTTTATAGTTTGAGAGTTAATTCTGAATTTGAACAGGATAGAAACCTTAGGATAATCCTCAGAAAAGCGTTTCTCAAGCTATGGTACGCGTACCACTGGTGGTACGCGAGCCAATGTTGAGTAGTACGCGAACGAAGTAAGAAAATCAAAAGATAATATTAATATATATATAAGTTTTCCCTGAACGCATTTGGTTAGTGGTACATTTAGTGTGTTAAATTAGAATTAGTTTTATGCCAGCGAAAAAGGGTGAGAAGATAAAATAAAATGACGGGAAAGAATTCTCGTTATTTAGTTTTACAATTTATGTTTATAGGCTAATTATTTTGCCAATATTTTACAGAGTTGGCAGTGGTTAATTTATACTCTTCAAAACATTTTGTTGTCTCAAAAAAGCTTAAGCGCTCGATAATCGAAGTAGAAGTTTTCTGACGACGGTGCGCTAATATATATGTAAAATTGTTCCTTTGGACTTTGTCCATTTTGTAAATTATAAAATAATAAAACCACATACAACCTTTCGGAAGCTCAGTTTTGCCTGTTGAGCCCGATGACTGAGCTTGCCTCTGACCTGGACGAAGGAAGGTGGAAACAGAATCCAGCTTCCGAAAGATTGTAGTTCGATAATTTTATTTAAACCATGGGTAAGGTCCAAGAGATAGTTCATATTTCTTTTGCTGAAATAGCAATTTCATGCGTACGTATATCCTTTTTTTTTCCTTTCTTTCTTTTTTTATAACAAAAAGTGTGAACAGTCGTTGCCAACACGTTTATGTATGTCAGACTGCCTCTTCGAAAAAAATGTTGAGGCTATTATCTTCTGCAGAGTGTTGTCGTGATTAAACTTGGCCCATTTCTTTGTTTTGCATCGCGGCAGCAACCTAATGGCTGCTCATGCTTCTTCGCTCCCGCTGTCTGTCATGCAGTCGCTGTTGCTGTCAGCACAACACCAGCGAAGATTGTGCAGAATGAATGAAGCTGCGTTAGAACCCACAGCCAAAAGTAACTTCGGCCCTTTGCTTTGTCCGTATAAGCCTAACCTAACAGCTCGATCCGTCAGCAAATTCTGGGTTTTAACACTGGAACCGTAAACATTTAGAATAACTAGGCGAGGATTTAAGGACAATGGTAACGCGGATCTTCAAGAAACATGGTGTGAAGTTGTGGGCGGACAGAATTCAACTGGATGAGGGTCCATTGGTGGGCTCTTCTGAAAAATGATTTGCATGGCGTTTTAATTGATATAAACAGTAAAAACAGTGATCCTTTCTCTGATTTCGACTCTGAACTGCAGTTCGACGACTTTAAGGATTGTTTCCCTAAATGTGAACTTGTCCTTGGGACAATATATTTTCTTAGAACAGTATGTAGCTGGACCGCTAACGTTTTTGAAACAGGTAATAATTATCCCTCCTTGAACACCTGGCGTGGCAGTTTGAGGTAACTTGTTGACTGCTAATGATAACGTTACAGTCAGATTCCAACCAATAGGAAGACGAGGGCGTGGCCTCAAGTCCCGCCCAACCGACACTTTCACTTGCACACTGCGACCCCTTTCTCATTGCGTTGTGTCTTCACCCTTGTAAAGACAGAACACTGCTCAGCAGTAGCGTCCTAAAATTTCTTTTCTTCCAGGAGCCTGGATCGGACTGTTTGGTTTTGTCTTTGTCTGTACAGAAAGATGTTAAAACAATACCAGAGCGGTATTGAATATGCCTGTCTTCTGGAATGTGGTGCCGTGTATAGTCTGGCATAAATTATCGGACGTTTCAGAGGTGCTTGCTGCCTCCATCATCAAAATTATCGCCCTGAAAATGGAGGCAGTAAGCACCTCTG
>NW_019059813.1:1613684-1637763 GCF_000696155.1 Zootermopsis nevadensis
AAAAAAAGTCACGTGCTACGGTACTAAAACAGAACTTAAGGAAACAGAGTTGGAGTGTGTGGACTGGATTAATCTGGCTATTGCGAACACGATTATTATCCTTTGGATTCCATAAATTACGGGCAATGCATTGACTACCTGAGCGTGCCATCAGCTTCTAGAAAGCAGGCCTTGGACCAACAAGCGATAGGGATTTCATCTGACCTGGCACTTGGTTCGTTTCAGAGTAAATATAGTATATTTATTTTATTTATTTATTTATCTGCGGTTCACTTAACTACGCTGTCAGGAGCTGGGAGTATGACGTATGACAGGATGAGTACTGAAGATGGCTGTGTTACGCCTTGCAGTCTTGTTATGGAGATAGTAAACACCTCCTGAAACGTCGATCATTATCTATCAGTTTAATAAAAATTTCCTTGGATATTATCCATCGTCTAGTAAATATAAAACGTAAAACGACGTTTCGGAGATGGGATCCCGATCTCTGGAGATAGGGATTAGCTCTATCTAGTGGGCCCAACTGTGTAGGAACCTGAAGACGGAGATAGAGTCCCATCTCCGAAACGTCGTTTTACGTTTTATATTTACTAGACGATGGATAATATCCAAGAAAATTTTTATTCAATTAATAAATTAGTAATTAAAAATGCCTCTTTTAATTAATACATTAAATGATTATTATGTAGTTTTCAACAAACAAACATGCCAAAAAACATTTGTGTCTAATCGTTTTAATTTATTAGAATAGAACTTACAAATAACTTAAGAACTAAGTAAAACAGAAAAATGGCGTGTGGGCTGATTTAGAATAAGGTCTGCAACCAGGCTGTTGTGAACAGAGCAATGAACCTTAGGGTTACATAAAGGACCTGCACTTCTTGATTAAATAGTCATAGTGGCATCTATAACTACTTTTGTGCCTCAAAAAAAAAAATAACTTTCACGTTACTTCTATTTAACTAGCAGTTAGACGTCGTATATCAAGCTCTGACCACAGGTAATGAAGGAAACCGTATAACATCCTAACCGCTTGCAATGCTAAGTGGGTCTGTACAAGATGTAGCAGTGACAAGAAATGCGCCTGCTTTGTATCTTGCTTTGAGTCGGACGTTGCTTACCATGGTGACGGACAGACGGACTGAATTGACTGTGTTTGTGCGAAATGTGCAAGTTTTAACAGGGATATAAATAAGGCGGGGGGCAACAAAAGAGAAACCAGACATTACTACAGATTAACTGGCGAGACTGCAAACAGAGAAGTCACTGTCTGCCATGTTTAATGTTTTATGGGCTCCTGAAACATCACTGGACGGTCGCACCTTGTTTTCTTGTGGACCCTGCAGTATTTTTTATTCTTACAAAAAAAAATTTTCACTTTTCGTGAAATAAACGACCTTAATGTTTAAAAAAAATTGAAATTATTAGTTTCTTACTTAGGAATTTATAGAAATAGGGACATTTTCCGGACTTCAAAATGTCATGACCTGTCAAAGATGTCTTCAGACGCAATCTGTTATTAAAACATACGATGTTTCTCGAACTTTCGAAGATATGTGTCAAAAAATGCTACCCTTTATTTAAAACATTTTTCGGTAACTAGCACGAATATTGTAAACCCGCAGAAAGATGAGGAAGACCATAGGTGCTGTTCGCTGAATGTCCAAAGTCCATAACAGATTTCCTTTTCGAACAGAGTGCTACATAATAAGAGTAACTGTAAGCTGATCGCCCTTCCACACAAATGCGGTCAGGACAACGAATGGAATTTGCACCAGCGGTTTTGTTATTTCGACGGGTTCTGTAAAATACTGTGTTTCTTAGCGTCGTTTAGTTTTTGAAGTCTCTTGAAGTGGACTTAAGTACATCTCCAGGACCTGTTAATTGAAGTTCCATCTAATCGCTATTGGCTTTGTTCCTTCTACTTTCTTGACTCCCAAATGGGCACTGCCAGTCAAGTTATCGAAACTAAACTACACCCACACACACACACACACACACACACACAAGCACTCGCAAATAAAAACTTACACATTAAACGCTAAAATCACTTTATAATTTAACAATTTATTTCTGGTTAATTAATTGACAGTCTTTATGGTTCCATTCTAAAACTGCATGCTCCTATAACGATTATGCTGCATTTTTTATGTTTACGTAGGTCAATTTCCCCTTTAACTGGGCGATTAATTACCTAACGGAAACTTAAAATTAATTAAAACATTTATTTATCGACACTCCTTATATCTGTGAACAGATAAATAGGCAGACTACCAAATGGTAATTGGTTAGAAACTAAACAAATCTCTAGTGCAGAGGTTCCGAAAGTGGGGGGCGTGTTGTTTGTATGAAAAACTTTTTTTTAACGAAATATGGAGAAACATTTTTAATATCCTTTGCTTGGTTGAGGCAGTTTATTTGTCTTCCAGTGCTGTATATTCATAGCTAAATTTTATGTCAAATCTGTTTGCTTGCACTTGTTATGAAAGGGGGGCGTGAAATTTATGAAATGTTTTAAGGGGGGCGCAAGGTATATAAGTTTGGGAACCTCTGCTCTAGTGCAATTAGGATATTTAATATATTGTGAGCGTAGAAGCTGATGGATTAGAAATTATCAATCCTCTTATGTCCTTCAAGTTAAAGAATAACATAACCCTGCCTGGTGTACGAACAGACAACTTCTTGATTATGTGACGGTTGTAACAAGTATCTAGCTTTGCCTCGTGTGAGAACAGTCTCTTGCGGTCCATATGACGTTTTCTATGGAAGCCATGCTAATTCCTATTATAGAGAAAACAAACAATGTAATTATAATGTAGCTATATAAAATCTGTTTGTCCTTCTTCTTGCCCTGATTTAATTGAAGTGACCAGTAGCCTATTACTTTTACCCGCCAGAAAAATATCGCATAAATAGGCTATGACCACATATTTTAAGTCAAGTACTACAGACTAAGTAAAGGTTCAGCAACTTATGTACCTTTTGTGTAAATATATGAAAATAATATTAATATTCTTACTTAAAATGGAATGAGTGATATTTAGCTTGACAGCCTCAGAATGTTAAATAGATATCGCTTTATAACTATTTATATTAGTGCTCCCTTTTCCTCCTATACTTCCACTCATTATACCTTCCGTCATGAAACCAAAAACAATATCCTTATATTACCGAAAATCAAGTAAACTTACCTCACTGCACCTAAACTCGTCTCAAATGACATCCAGCCAACGAAATTACCGTCTTACCTAACCTGGCTAGCCACAACATAACCTCACTTCACCTCACCAAACCACATCTCATCTGATAACAGTTTATCGATAATCACATCACCGAGCCTCACCTCTCTCAACTGCCAGTCACTTAGTCTGCAACAAATTATACCAATACCCGATCACGCTTGTCAAAATTATACTTGTTTTAAAATAATTTCCGTCATTTACTAGACAAAATATTACAGAGTAGCAAAATCCAGCCCGTACCTCAGATAACACACAACACTTCTTCATTAACAATCAATTGGCTATAATATGTAGGTGAATACTTTGTTTACAGAGTGAAGGATTATAGGAGAGCCATAAATACAAAATGCAGAGGTACTGATTGTTAAAGAACGTAGTACAATGTGTTTAGTTACCATTGGGTTTTAAAGGGTTAAATGAAGATTTTTTTTAAACGAACAGTTCCGTCACAAAAGGTTTTTCAAATAAAAGTCATAATATCGAAACAATTCTTCGCTTTTCGCCATAAAAATTACTTTGTTATACGTTTACTGTTCATACTAACACTAGAACGTTGCCAGTATTGTGGAACAGCCTCTGCATTCTTAACGCACTAACACTAGAACGTTGTGGAACAGCCTCTGCATTCTTAACGCGTTAAAATGTATATTCAGTCACTATCCCTAGAGCAATTTTAATCTCTAATTCTTTCTCATTTACGTATTCACACTATCTATTTTTCCTGCCACCGATACGTTTCTAACAATTAAACATAAACTTGAAAGAAAGAAATCCTAATTCATTTTCTCCTTTGATGTTTAGTACCTCTGAGAATTGGAATAGAATTCAAATGGTTTAGGAAGGGATTGAGCGAAATCATTTTTGAAACACGGTAATGAACCTTCAGGTTCAACAAAAGATGTATAATTTTTTAACACCAGCTGAATAACTTACAGATTCTCATAAACATTTTGTTAGATGGGGATCGTTGACGAAAAAATTAAAATAATTACACAATTTAAGTTAATTCACACTTTAATCTGTCCCATACTAAACGAAATTGTCCTAGAAAATTCTTGTATCTTTGAAATTGTTTCACATTGTGCGCGTACTTAAGAAATTATTACTTTAAAACAATAGCAATTCACTGAACAAGCGTCGTAAAATAAACTAAAATAAATAAATATCAATTCATACTTCCTACAGAGTCCGGTAGAAATAATAAAATTTTAATTAATTATAGTGCAAATGTACTTTTGCGTAATCTAAAGCACGCGTTTCATCTGAAATAATGAAAGTGACATACAAATTTAATCTGAAAAAAATTTGTACTTAGTAATCACAGCCAAATAATGTCGCTCTTACAAGTCAGATTTAAATTGTGGTTCAGAAATCCAAAAGAATTTCTCTTTTTGGGATGAGCTCATCTGTCGTGCCCTGAACACCTGCCTCGCGTGGGGATAAAAGAATAGATGGGCCCATGTTCTTCAGCTAGCGCATGGCCACGGGCACCAGCAGTTTGCGTCTGGCCTATTGTTGTTGACACGTCATGGCAACTTATTTGTGGGAAATGAAGCGATCAGTTAAATATGGTGTGCGTTGGGTTGAGAGAGGGGAAAAGGGGGACCGGTATTTAAGTATCCAGTGAAATAAAGCAATTCAATGTTAAGGAGAAGGGCGATCGTGCGTGGCGAGATGAGGCGCCACCATGTTATACTTGATGCTCTACAATAAAATGGAAAAAAGCAATGGAGATGAGAAAAAAAGAAGCACGCAAGAAACTTCGGATGTGGTGAATCAAAAAGTTTGATGATGTTAGTTAAAAAAAAGAAGGCAGTATGCAACCCGATCCAAAAATAAATTTACAAAAAAGTTTCGTAATCTACAAAAGAAATGTGTGTATATAAAATAAAACATACAGGGTTCTAGTTGCCCGAAGCAACTAAATTCGGAGATTAAAGGCCGGTTTTCTCTACGACCACCTGGTGAATAGACCGCCATCATTCCAGAATCCGCGGGGAGTTCGTTATTAGTAGCTTTATCTATTATGAGCTACAGTATCTATAGAATGGTATTCACTACTGCCAATAAGAAATTGTCTTGAAACTTGTCTGTTCCTTAGATCCAGATCCACCCAAGTTCATTACAGTGACTTTAAACGAAAGGAAAATGTAAAATCTAGAAACACAAAATAGTGATTACAATTGTATCAAAGCCTCAATTTTAATTGAGACTTTCTCCTGCGACGTGTTGTGTGACTGCTTATGAATCATCCTTGAGTAAAGCCACACTTAAAATTAACCAAAACAAATTAAATCTAAGTACTACAAAATTAGAATGTATCAGATAATCCATATGACATTACTTTTAACAAACGCGTTTGAGCCTCAAATGTTAATTATCGAAATTACATAACAATATTTCTATTATTAATTGACATATGTGGTATAGGCTGTTGGACACATTCTAATACATGTATTATCGGTATAAAAATAATACGGCGTGGAATAACACAAAGTTAAATTAAAGTGATGTGTTTCAAATGCCATATGAATCTGTCAAAGGTTTGAGAACCGGTATAAAAATAATACAGCGTGGAATAACACAAAGTTAATTAAAGTGATGTATTTCAAATACCATATGAATCTGTCAAAGGTTTGAGAACTTATAAGTAAAACCTTGTTTATACTCTACTGTGAAGTGTCTCTGAAATAAAGTAAGGTCATTGAATCTTATACATGAAAATAGAAGTTGTGTTAGGAGCTTTCGTGTCGTATATCAAGTTTTATCAAATTCTGTAAAATGATTTAATAAAAGTGAAAGCTTATTTACGCCCTTAAGTAAAGTGGAATTCTAAATGCGTTAAATACGCTAAAATGAAAATGGTTTGACGAATGCATGATGAAAATAATAGATTTAAGTTTCTTATTATTTTCTTAAGGACATTGATCCAGAGACTTCCTAGATAGAAATCAAATAACTGCCAGGTTTAACAGACTGCCTCACCTCCACTATTAAACCAAACATTGTGACGGAGTGATCAGCACCTCCATTTCGTATTCAGAAGGACATGGTTCGATTTTCGAGTCATGTGCCAACTATGCTGACTCATGTTTCCATAGTTTTCTTTCGTCTCTCCAGACCAATACTATTCATGTAGGTAGTAGCACATTTTCTTTTCAATCTTTCACTAAAGTGAGACTTCGTCTTTGCGAAACTTCAGCTGCTAACGGGCTCATTGTCTATCTCCCAGATGACACATGAGTGAATAAGGAGCAACGGTTGAGTGGTAATTGGTAGTAAAAATCCAGAAGATTCCGAGAAAAACCTGTTCGACTGCTACTTTGTCCTCTACAAATCCCACATAAACTACCCTGGGAGTGAACCCGTTGAAAGTTAACGACCAGTTGCTTCTCACATGGCATGGCCCAAAACTGTACCTTAAAAGACAACAGCCAGGTTCTCGATTTGATTTTCCAATTTATAATTCATTATTATTTCTTAATTGACGCTGCGTAACCCATGTTTTTGTTAAGCGACTTTAAATAAACCAATAAGAAATTAGTACGTGTTATCGGACCACAGAATGGAAACCTCTGGCTTAGATGTACAGAATCTTGACGTTACTGAGTGGTTTTGTCTTATCAGCAAGCTTAAAAAAAGCATCAATATTACGATTCCCACAAGGTTCAAATTTTCAGTGTGAGAATACAATTTCATGCAACTGATATCACTTCACCGGTCAACAGTCTGAAACAGAGAAATCTTAGTGGAACTTCCTCACACCGCAGCCTACGGCTTCTTCAGCTAACATATAGGAAACTAAATTAAAACGTCCTGTTCTCGTAAGTCTATTACCACCTTAGAAATAACACGTGTTTTAGGTTAAGCGGCTTCCTCATTTCCGCCTGTTTTAAAAGTTATTTCCTGTGTCAAAGTGACCGTGAAACAGCTAAACCCCTTCAAGTCACAAATGCTGTTATTCCATTATTACACTCTCATAAATTACTAGAAAGAAAAAGCATCTGTCTTCTCACGTGTGAATATTTCAAAATGATGTTCAGCGCAACATTCAAGAAGAATGTCAGTTTCATTCTCGCCTTCGTGAAACTTTAAATTTGAAGTAAAATAATTCAATTGGGCCCATGTGACAATGTTTCAGTACCGTACTTTAAGTTAATTTAATTTCTAAAACAAAAATACTTGCATTTACATAATTTTAAGTTCTGGGAGTTTTCTTTCCTAGAGCCATTACATTCATCTCTTTTCAACATGCAGAGGAAAAATATTACGCTCAAATTATGGACAAAATCTGAAGTCACTACTACATACATTATCTTAAAGCTTGTTATATCATTTGAGGTACGGGCGCCACAGGTAGAGAACACTCGTACAGGCCTAATATTCAGTACAAGAAGGGAAGGAAGCATTTTTACCTGCAATCATTTGATGCTCTAGTTATAATGCCTTGTAATGTCTCTACCGTAATCAGGACGGCTGTGGGCGTGTACTTTGTGGTAACGTCACACAGTGTCGGATCGTCATTACTAGGTGCCAGACACCTACTTACGTGGTGAACCTACAGGAAGAGGGTAAAGATATGTTTCTTTGGACTTAAACTAATCATCAGAAGCTGACACAAGAACAGGATTTAATAATATATTACATTGTGTTTACTTTCCGCTTTATTTTTAAGTGTGTTCGTTTTCTTTGTCGGGCTAAAACAAAAACACGTTACAGCAAAGAAAAACACAAAAACTCCATTAGGCACTAGTAAGCAAGTTGTTTTACAAGTAAGCGTGAGAAAACATTAGTAACATATATTTCGCCGCTAGAACACAGCAAGAAAAAGACGCTAATCCATCGATAATGTGGCAAAACACAAATCCCGGTATTTGGGGAAAACAGCACCAGATAAAATAAAATAAAAAGTGCATTTATGAGAATGTTAATAAGTGATTTAATTTGTGGAATGTTTGCTGTCATTCAGTTAATATTTTTTTGTTCCTTCTATCTCAAAGCATAAGGATTAAAATATTTAAAACATCAGAAAATATAACTCTACCCGCTGTTTTATGCGGATGAAAACTTGGGCTCTTACCTTAAGAAATGATCACAGGTTCAGTGTCTGTGAACAGAGTTCTGAGGAGAATATTTAAACTTCGGATACAGGAAGCGACAGGATGACTATTGACACAGTCTGGAAACTTTCCGATCGCACCTCGTATTCTTCGCCAAATATCATTTAGGGCTGTCAAGTCTAGAAACGTGAGATTGGCGGGGGACATAGCATACATACGTGAGCTGAGAAATTTATAAACATTCTCCGTCTAGAGATCTGAAGGGAAGAAATATCTTGTGATATGAAGCTATAGATATGACGATAATATTGAAATCTATCTTAGAGGAGTGTGAACTCGGTCTAACTGGCTCAGGATAGGTTCCAGTGGCTAGATTTTGTGAACATAATAATAAACTTTTGGGTTCCACAATAGGTGGGGAATTTCAGTAAAAGGATATTTATCTGTGTCCTTACATTAAAAGCATCTCTCCGCTTTTGCGTGCATTCTTTTCATCCTGCTTGGGTGTTTGTATTAGGAAAATCTTCGTTCAGAAGCGTTTTATCTTCACGTCGTTCTCAGAATTTCGTAGTTTAATTTATCATCTATAACGTGTCTGTCATCACTGACGTTTAATACTTAATAAGTGTCTGGAAAAGCGACTTTGTCATTGTTCTGTCGGAATGAATATCGAACAAGCAAGCAAAGTTCCATACAAATTTCCACGTGAAATACTTTGGCCATAAACCTGTGTTCATCGCTCCAAAATATTTTAGAATTGGCTACTTCGTTGTGGGTCACCCTGCGCGGCAACTTCTCCAGGAGGCTTAGTTCCGCTAGAAGCACGGAATGGCTATCATGTCTTCATTAGGGAAGAAGACCGACCATAGCACTGGCGGTGTGGCCGTCACGAACATGCGCGCCATCTACCAACCGCGCCTGACAGCTCTCTTAATTGGATTTTACCTGTGTTTAACTACATTGTTTTATATTGTTTTACTTACACTAGATGATCGAGTTGATAATAATGTGAACTGTAAATGATTAGGCCTAAGGATTAACTAATCATAAATTCAATCAAATTTGTTTGTTTTCTCTTAACTCCCTTACTGTTATTTCTCCATTAATACCAAATTGACAGTCAGTAGTTCTTTGTTGTTTAGAATGAAGTTACTTTCAGCAGAGTAAAACTTTAAATACCATAAACGCACACAATCGGCATCACACGTGTATGTTATATAAATTAAAGTTAAGCATTGCATAATTCAATTCTTTATTTTTAGTGTGCTGTATAATAATAATAATAATAATAATAATAACAGTAATGTAAATAATAATCGTCAAAAATTGCATACTTCTAATCGATAATCCAGTCACAACAGAGAAAGAAGTAAAAGCCTATGGATATAAACATTTTTCTTTTTAAAGTCAGAAGCAACTGAACACTCGAAAACAGCGACCTAGAATTTACTCATAATCACTCACATGCAAAGTTCTTGCAATATTTATAGTTTGTTACGTGGTTAAGAAATTGTCTTGATTTTTGAGATCCAAGGTTCAGTTATTATCGTGTTCACAACAACTTCTTATTCGACCGTACTCTGAGAGGCGAAGTTGAATCTAATATAAAATTCTACATCCTGTTTCCCAGAGTTTATGAGATTGTCTTCCCATATACGCTTTAGTCTCTAAGTGATCAATTATCTTGACATTTTTAACATATTTCACTTATTCCTTTATCCCCTGTGCGTGCTACATGCCTCACCTGTCTCATTATCCTTGATTTGATCACACATATAATATTAAGCAAACATTTACACATAGAATAAACTCTCTTTTTTTCTTTCTATTTTTCAATTCCCGTTTCGTACTTTATGATAATTTTTTACGCTCTGCGTTGGAAGCAACAGCTCCATGGGTTTTGCTCAAGAAGTGTATGTCCAACTATAACAAAATGAATCGTAGGTTTGTGCTTGAAGCACACACAGGTAATCCGCGGCTTATCAAACAACAATCTGGTCTTGGCGGAGGAAGACATTACAATTGTGTACAGAAAATCACACCCAGTCAGCGAGCCAGCTTTACAGAAAGCGCCAAGATACATTAATCAAAAAGGGCAGTCGAAAAGCCACCACGAAGCAGATACATAAACCGTTGAATTACATTATACAGAACGTGCGAGAAACAATATTGGGAAGCAGACACCCTCCCACCGAACGGCATTGTTGGGGCAACAATGGGGAGGGAACCAAAATTATTACTGGAGGTGATGACTTGCCATATTTCATGTTGAGCTTTATGCTGTCTTTCAAGCTGTAGGGTGTGCCGTAACATGATTCTCAGACAAATACAACTCAGATTAGTCTTAAAATCACAGGTCTTATTCTTGAGAGGGACTGCCACTCCAAATTCGTGTACCTCCTCTGTAAAATTCTCTTGTAAATTACGACTAGATTTTCTTAAACTAGCAAGTCGCTAGGATAACGTTGTTACAGTCATGTAATGTATGTTTCGTAGTATGTTGTCTTACGCGTGCACAAGGACACAAGACGAAGCTTTCTTAATGCGACTCTCTGCAATGGATAGATAGTGTTAAACAGGAGTTTTGAGATTTAATGTGCACAATGTGGACTGGATTCAACTGGGTCAGGTTAGAATTCAATATAGGGCTTTCATGAAAACGGTAATGAACCTCCTTTAAAGAATAGAAGAACAATTTTGAATTAAAGTTTAGAGACACGTTATTCTCATAGCCAAGTTTTTGTTCCCTTCTTCCTAAGATGGCAACAACTCTGCCATGTACTTTATAGACACTGCAAAAGTGAATCCTTGAGTACTCGTCACTAACAGTAGCGAATAGAGCAGAGTAGTTATGAAAAGCTGATAGTTAATCAGTTATTGATGCAATTGTTTTAGAGCAAAGAGTGTTATTTGTATCATTCTTAATTGCTAATTTGATATTTTCTATTATTCTCGCAGAATATTTGTTTCATGTATTTAATATTGTTTTTCCTAGTGACTCCCGTTCGGTTAGTATCACTGATGAGAAATGAGCAGGTAATTTTGTAAATTTTGGTACTGTCAAGTTATGGCGTCTTCTGTATATAGAAGTTCATTCAGCTGATGTTGTAGTGACACGCATGGTTCTTGCTGCTTAGTGGTCATTGAGTCATTGTACAACAAAATTCTGTTTTACGGCCTCAGTTGTTTAAATAGTTTGTGTAAAAATTCCTTCCTGTTTCGTTGTACAAGTTCTTTTCAGTTCCGTTATAAAAATTTTGGAGGTTGCCACAACTGTGTTTATGTGAAAGATTAACATCTGTGGGCCAAAACAACAACAAAAAGTAAAGTTAGATTAATTGAACCCACTTGCATGACAATAAATTTAACTATGGTAAATAGAGTGATGCCAGAATTAGTCCTTAAAACATTTTAATAGCACAGTTCTGTTTATACAAATTATGATACTCTAAATCCAGTCAGACTGAAATAAGTTTTTATTTTTCTAAAATATGCACTGTCGCTAATAAAATATACAGTATTTATGCATATTTAAAGCCAAAAATGGCATTACTCCCTTTACTGTAATGTAAACGTTGTCATAATTCGGTAGGAGCTAAATTGATTTAAGTTCACCGCACTGTTTAAGCAATACGTAATGTCCTCTAAGGTGAATGAATGCTTATTTATTCTTCGCCTAATTTATTTAAGATGTTAATAAGTATAAAATTATCATCAACGCGCCGAAATTTGCTGAGTTGACTGTTACGCGTGTGATATTATCAAAACGAAGAATATTTTGTTTAAAAAAATATTTAATTTTTCTGAAAAATTGTTAATTGCGGTACGAATTATGTTTAAGTGTACAATGTTAGTCTAAAACGTATACTAGAAACACGTAGTTTTCGAACTTAGTGACTTTTTTCCGTTCTGCGACTGCATTATGAAGGTTTAGTGAACCTAACGTTCACATTCTAATAAATATTACTATTTCATAGTTTGAGAATTCACAAAATGCTTCTAACGTGGAACAAAAGTATTTTACATAGAATTTTTATTGTTTCAATGCCATTAATTTTGTCTTGTTATATACAAACCCCGTGTCTTAAGGCTTTCCAATTTTGAAAGAAACTAAAGTGAAGCTACAACTTGGAAGACCTAATCGTAGATGGAAGAACAACACTAAAATTGTTATTAAGTAAACTGGATTGGAGAGTGTTGACTGGATTCATATGATTTATTGCTGAGACTGGTAGTGGTCTCTTGTGGACACGATCATGAACATTCGAGTTCTATAAAAGACGGGCAATTTCTTGACTAGAGGAGCGACTCTCAGCCTCTGTAAAGGATTCTAGTCTGTGCAGTAAGTTAGCTGGTTTGTATTGCACAGGCTTCATATATGGTGTTCCATAGCTCATAAAATAAATAGCGTTTATACATTGTCATATACGAGATAGTTGACTACACTTTCTTCAGTGTGTTTAATATATTCCCAATCCATTTTTGTTTTAAAAATAGAAATTAGGAAAGAAGTTATACTACATCAAGTCAACGGTTAAGAATTTTAAAGAAATGCTAGGAAAAAAAAAGTGAGATCTCTGGGACATTAATTCTTAGAAGAACCACCGAAACAGATATAAGATTCAGTTATATTCTTATCCTTAGGAATTCTCAACTAATCCTAGAAAGCCTAAGTTACAGGAGTCACTTATATTTTTAACGGGTAAGGAACTAAATTATTAAAACGTAGTGACTGACAACCCTATGCACTGCTATTTAGGCCATGTTTTTTTAGGGAATTTTGATTAAATTTAGTCTATATGATTGTACTAATTACTTTATTACTTAAGGCTTAAAAGCATTATGTAAGATAAATTCACCCCTTTATTTCAAAACATATGACAATAGGATCTTACGTGGCCCTAAGTCTTGTGTGAAAAACAAAGCAATATTTGGATTAACAATAATCCATCTTTTCTAAGGCGTTGGCAAATTTTAAATGACAATAATTAAATTTCAAATAAACTTGTCCCTTACACACCCAATACTTTATTTACGTTGTTGTAATCATCTCCTTCAGTATTTTTTCTTTCCAGAACTCACCTCGCCCGACTGTGGTTAATGACTCAATTACAGGACGACACACGCATATTTAATCTTGACGCTTGAAGCTTTAAGCCGACGATCTTTTGTTACGTGTTACTTAGAAACTGCATTCATTTGTTCTCCCTCTGCCGTACGGACGAGGCGTGAGGTTGCCACATGAACAGGGGATAAACACGGCAGATGTTTCATCCCACCCACAAACCTAATGTCTTGTTTTCAAAGAATTAGCTCAACTGCAGCAGTTGCTTTATGCTGCCTCGTTTTTATACACAGAATGTGTAAGATAAAACATTCTATACCGAGTAATATTTAAGGCATTGCATAAGCCACGTGCTAAAGCAAGTCTCCGGCTTAACCTGCAAATGCCATCTGGCAAATGTGAAAATAAATCTGATAGGTTATGAACCAGTAAAAGAGGAGAAAGGTGTTAAATAAATGTAGGCTAAGCTTACATTAATTTTGCACAAATAGGTTATCGTTACTACAGTATCTGAAGTTTTATACCCAAATTTCTTTAAGAAGTAAAATTCTCTTGAGAAGCTAAACGTTGATTTTCTCCTCAAGGAAAGCCCGTTCTTTTATGGAGCCGAAAGTTTTCGTGGAAGCCGGAGGCTGAGTACAGTAACGGGGAAGTCAATTCAGTTCTTATAAAAGAATCAATGTTTCTATATAATCCTTTACAATGTTCCCATCTCGTCTACGTCTGGCTCTCCTAAGTGGCTTCCATCGTCAAGGTTCTCAGACTAAATATTTTTATGCTTTCAAGCCATGAAACTCTTCATTGTCTAATTTTTTCATTGTCTTTTCCGTCTATTTTTGTTTCAAATTTGTCCACAGCTTCCTGTAATGTGAGTGATCACACACAACAACACATAACATATAATTTTGAATATTTTACTTAACAATATAAAATTATGCATTCGGCACATTTACATTACAGGAGGCTCTTCACGTGTCTTCGTGCTTTGTTAAATAACAGTCGTTAAGCCTACTTGATGAATAATTCCATACTAATTAATATATGCTCACTTTGTGAATTTTGGTATTGGGCTGAAGACGTGGTATGACAGTCGGCGCTGTAGCCGGATTTTCTGAACAGTCATTTGCTTTTATCTTTAAAAAGTTATAAATGAATTACAGATGCAAATTGTAAATACTTTACTTAAAAATAGCCAATTATGATTAGACAGTTTGTTTGGTATATGAATTTTGTGTGCGTGTAAACAAGGTATTGTCACCAACGACTTTAAACGTTTCGTAGCTTTTATATACAGTTTAAAGTAATATTATAAAATGTGATTACAGAGAGAAAAGAAATAAAACAAAGAGAAAAAAGGAACGAAGGAAGAAAGGAAAGGAGATGAACAAAAGTAAATAAAGAAATCAAAATAAAGAAAGACAAGAAACAGAAAGAAAGGAAAAGGTAAACTAGGAAAAAAGAGGAAAGAAACAAAGACAGTAAAATACTAAATAAACAAAGATAAGGAAAAACTACTGAAGCCACCACTGAACACGATCGTCAGAAATGACACCACAGAACTTGGTTAGGTTCACGTCTTTTTAACTTTGAATAATGATCTATTTTACTTGCGCAGTCCTCTACAGAGCCAGGGCCCAGTGAGTGAAAGATTTATTAAGGAACTGTACGTAGGTATATTGTTCCCGCAGCGGTTAAACCACCTGCTACAGAACACTGAAATTGTGGATTTCAGACACGCTGCCCAATAAACAGTTTCCTCTAATTTTGACAGCAAGCATTTGAAGTAGTCTTATTTGTTTCTTTTCTCTCTCCATTTATTTCTTGTGTCGCTGTTTTTCAGATTTCTCTCCTTTCCTCCTTCCTTTAAGCAGAAAGTTTGTGCGTGAACGGTGCATGCAGTAATTTTCCAAAATATATCTTATGCTTGCTGAAGACCTTATGTGCAAACTATTCGTAAGTCTGTCATGTAAAATACAGTTAACATGTTTTAGATCCAGAGTGAAATTTTACAAGCCCAGCCGATGGATTCGCCCGCGAACTTTTACACATCGAACTTTATTGGAAACTTGGGAAGTCCACAGGAATTGAAATTTCCTCAGTTAGAGGCCGGAGTAGTAGCGTTGACATATAAGGTTAAGACAGATCTACGCGTTCAGTTCGAAGGACAGTCGGACAACAAAAGCACGGCTGTGGAATGCCTGAGAGAACTTCTCAGAAGCGGGAGATACATCTTGTTAGTGGCAGACGCTGGAAGCAGCTCCTTCTATGAATGAATGATGGTCAGTAACGGCCAGACATCGCCCCGATTTCTTCTTGTTTATGTCTCGGTGAAGTTGCCAGAACTGTTCATTAGACAGTCTTATACGAGGTAACGCTGGAAATGTGTGCATTTGCCCTTAATTCTGGAAGCTGAGCTGAGACCCCGGTACTATAAGACAATTATACAAAAAATGAAAAATATCCGAATTTTAAAATTTGGTCCAAGTTGTACAAAATCGGTATTAACGAGACACTCATATATCTAGTTCACTTTTATTTTGTAAAAGTTACGGATTTCGACCATATTTCGTGTTTGGGAAAACTGTGCTCAACTTTGTCTTGCGAGTTTCATTTTGGTTCGTGTCGGTCTAAAATAATTCCTACTTCATGCAAGCTTTATAGTGGTGAAATGTGATGATTTCTTTGTAGTACGGACCAACTATTTCAAAATTATTTAGACGAACTCCGTCTTTAAAGTGTTAATTATGAACCATTTTAAATTGTTTTGATTCTCATGTTCTCTGTACTTTAAGCATTATCTGTAATGTATAACATCTTTACTTAAAGTATTCCAGTTTTCTGAAGATACGTATATTCCCAATTACTTTTAACACTGTACTACCAACGTAATAATCTAATATTGATATTTATCGCACAAGCTTAGTATAAACCTTATCTTTAATTAGCTCGTATGAAAAAACGTGTAAAAATTTATGTGTGAAATAAACAATATTCTGCCCCTTTTAATGTGCGACTCGCCAAATCTATAGTCCGTCCAGCGTCATTTTGTTGGCAAGTGTAAATATGAGACCCAACCATCCAGCACCTAGGCTTACAAAAATGTGTTTTATTCCACACTTTCTATTCGTTGCGTTCCCAGTAAACGTGAGATTTTGGACACTCGAAAACTTAGCTTGGAACCATTTTACAAGGAAACCGTCTACCTTGTAATTTAGCTGAGGAAGATGTCAAAGCCAGTAATAAGTGGTTTTGTTCAAGAGGGCCGTCCTTTCTACATGCTTCTTTCCGTCTTCCTCTTACGCGTGTTGTTACTACTTTCTTTTCTTCTTCTTGCCTTGTTTCTTCTACCTGCGGACTGCCAGCTCGATCATTGTTCGGCCGCCAGCAGGAGGGAACCCAAGTCGAATCAGGGAGGGAAACAACAAAACAAAAAACCTCCCCCCCCCACCATGTCGTGACGTACATTCAACACAATAATTTTTGAACTTTGGAATACTCAATTCTGCCAGCTATGAGTAGAAATTATTAGTGTCTGTTAAAAATGACAATTAAAGCTTAAGAATTTGCGATTCATCGAATAGGTTTGGAGCTTTGATGTTTTGCATTCGATTTTCATAAAGAATTAAACAGCGTCTTTCTTATGAGTAAGTTTATATTTTTGAGTGTCAACTGAAAAAATATGAAGATGAACAAAGAAAACTACACTCAAATTGAGGAATGTTAGGATAATAAATTTTCCTTCAAATACGTAATAACAATATTGTAATGATGAAACCAGAAATTTACATATGAATCTGTAAAATGCAATTTTCGTAACTTTACTTTAAAAATAATTTTAAAAAAACTTTTCTTGATGGTTCCTATTAGATATTGACCTTGGAACTAAATTACAAGATAAAAGTTGCATCCAAACTAAACAATGTTGATTTGAATAGCATATACAGTGTTGCTACGCTCATGTTTTTATCAACCACTCTACCACATTGAAATACGATACGTAATAGTCATTATAATTGTTTCCAGTGGTTTACATGGGGTAAGAGCTAGAAGCTGTCTACTCTTCTTTGAATTGTGGGGAATGTGCAAAGTTTTATCTCCACTCCCCACTCCTATTCATGGTTTGTTAGGTCTGAGAGAATGTCATCAATTATTATTATTTTAGTAACAAATTTTAAATCTTGCAAATAAAATTACTGCTTCATAGTTTATATGTGTATGCGTGTGCAAAAATTACCTTCCTAATAACGTGAGATGTGCCAAACACAGTCATTTCGAATTGCATGTAAAATTCTGTACCACAAGAAGTGATGTTTCTGTCTCGATGTTGTTGCCTGAAAAAGCACCCAGCAGAGGGAAGTAATGAAGGTGATGATGCTAAGACTTCTAATTACACTCGGTGCCCATTCCAGCGGTTCTTTGTCCAATTACCATGAATCACAGGTGTGGCTAGATAACTAGTGAAGAGCTGTTCAGTTCGCCATGGTTGGTTTGCTGCACTAAAGAGCGCTCAGCTTCATTACTCTGAACCGCCATCTTACAATCTATAGAACAGAACAGAGAAAAAGTTATTTGGTTCATACTATTCTTTTTAACCCAAGCATCAACCTGTCCACTTAGAGATCATCGTACCCTTCCTAATGAGTTTCACAAAGACAATAATTCAAATTTGTTGCTGAAATAATCGGTCTGCTTTTATTATTTTCCTTGTATCATTTCTTTGATTGATGCTTGAATCTTATTCGTAACACAGATGTTTGTGAGACATATTACATAATATTTTAATTCTGCTCTGTTATTTTATGTAGTGTTTTAAAGCACATTAGTACCAATGAGATTCAATTTTTAAATATTATAAATGTGCTGGTTAATTGCGTTTTTATACGAGTTAATTTTAATAATCGTCAGATAAAACTATCGCTATTATATAGTTGATACATTATTATTTTACATATTTTATATTTCCTACTCGTGGCATCCTTCATCCATTCTTAGGTGTGACACATGTGCAAGGAAGCTACTTGGGCCCACAAAATTACTTTTTATTGCAACAAAATATTTTGGCAGATATTTCAAATTTCTGCATTGTTATTATCAGATAATTAAGACGTAAAACCAGGAAAGGATCACAGCTAAAATTTTACATCCCATTTTCGGTTTTACGATCAAATCAAGTTGGATTAGGCGGACGGGGCTTTGTCCTTTTCGAATGTAAACCAGATATTTCAATGCTGAATTAGCTTGATTTTCAACTGTAAATATTACAGAATTTGTAAGTTGCGAGTCAGTCAAACAAATCCTTATTAGCACAGTCTGTCATTGGGCACAGATGTGTGGAACGTTAAACTTCACAAACATAGAATCAATAACTTAGATCGTTCATGCAGTGAAGAAATGAAGTATTGGTTTAACAGGGCCACCACCCAACTGTATAAGTAAGTGACAAAATGCTAAGTCATCCCAAAAATCGTAGATTGAAGCAGTTATGTGGTTTTTGCTCCGACGTGGTTTTGTTTTATCGAGATGCTATCGCACGCAAGTTATGATAAGCATAACTGTTCTACTGAAGCACTGCCCATAGCAGCATTTCAATCACGAGACCGGCAGATCATTATGCTCAAAGTAAAGGCGTGAATTAGAGTAATCTCCTCAAACTAATCTCTGCCCTCTCTTACACACAATAAAGAATGAAGGGATAAGGAATGCAGACAATAATGAAAATCAGGTTTATAGAACTGAGATTTGAATTTAAATGTTTCCAATTGTTCAGCTTTCAAAACGCGATGATCTTATGTGTGATGGTAACCGAAATTTGTTGCTTGGTCTGATAAATATATCTGGATTTAAGGATGTGATTGGCTGCGCATGTAGGGATGTCAGAATATAGGATTTTAACTCTGAAACTCCTTGCTCAGGACAATGTCCAGTGCCGAGTCTTTGTACTAGTGATGTTGAATATTCGGTTTTATTTCCAGTCAGATAGCTCTAGCAAAAATAAGTCGTAGTAATAAATCAAGAACTTCGAGAAGATGGTATAAGATTTCACGGTGATCCTTACAGTGTCTGGATTTTCCTTTTGTTCTAAAGATTGAGATTGTATGCTCCTCGAAACATGGGGAAAATTTTCCATTGCGATTCTGTTCCATAACATAAGAAAGAGAAAACTCGAAAATTTGAATATTTGTGGTCCTCACTTAGGACATCTATGACCAGAGTTTCTTACTATCTTATTCCACCTTCAGCAGCTCAGTGATTTCTATTCTGTGTAAGTTAGGATTATTTCCGGTAGATGTCGGTAGTAGCAGTCATGGGTAACCTGCTGCTATCTACTGGAGACGTACGTACGACCACCAGTAAGGAATGTTCTCGATTCTGTTCAATTGCGTAACTCATCGGAAGTGATGCTACATTACGAACTGTCACCACGGAACAGAGATTTTCTTGAGAAGCTGTTAGTTGATCACCGAGTCACGAAACTACCTGCCTTGTTGATAAGGGTTCACCACCGTTCCAATGAGGGGGATGAATCCAGTACACTCCCAGCGTTATTTTCTTACGGTTCATCTTAATATTTTCCTCACATCTACCACTAGATCTTTCGAGTGATTTCTTTCTTTCATACTTTCCAACCAAAATGTTGTTCATGTGTGCTACATGCCCTGCTCCGAACAAAACAGCCATATGATACGAAATTAATCATATACGCGCTATCGCAGAGGTCAAACACAGACATACTCTCATTTCTTAGAGATCTAATTGTATTACAACAATTTCTTAAAGTCCGTTTGAATTGGCAATATCATTAAAAAGTTTATTGTGCTATTATACATTGTTCATTATTGTTTAAGTATCCTTATACGTACACACAAGCAGAAATAATTCCGTTGACGAAGTAAAGGCTGCTTCTGCTTTGTAATGTTATGAGTGCAACAGTTTTCGTGGGCATTTCCTTCCCCATCCCTGAACACCATGGTCTCACCATCAAGGAAGGACAGACACATAATATTTTCTCTAAGTCATTAACTCTACTTCGAGTAGTAAAGAACACCACAGATTATGTAAAATTGTTGTTTATTTATTTTATTCCTTGAAGATTAATCTATTGAGATTTGTCCAGTCACATGGTTTATGTAATATCCGTTACAGAGAAAAGGCTATTGCATTATGCAAGTAACTACAAGGTCAAAACTAAAAATTGCTCAGAAAGTTTAATTATAAAGCAATTTAAAGGAACATTACTGTTAATATTTAACTATTTTTTTGAATGAAGTACAGGATGATCGAAACGTCACGCAGCTCATATTTAAATACTTATTAAAGGTTGTAATTAAATACAATTAGAGTGGATTAATAAACACACAATATCTCTGTGACTTATAAAAGTCACGTCATGTTAAAACCTGCTCTCTCCAGTCCGTCAGTTATCTTTCAACAGTCGAAGTGTAAGGATGTCTTTTTCACAGATGCAATAATTGTTAATTGTCGAATCCATGCAGAACTTGCCAGAATGAATTTAAAGATACATTTACCGGTTCTCCTGTTCCAAAAAACTGGACAGTATCTCGTCTGCTGATCCTTTCTCGTCACGGAAACCGTTCCGGTCGATTTTCGATATTAATGCTTGCATCGATGAACAACACTCCAACACTTCGCTTTTTTTTTTTTTTTATTTATTGTAATTTTTTAAATAAATAGAACATCTGTCAAGAGTGGATTGCGTCACTTTCTGATCATCGTGTATTTTACTTAACTTAGTAGTAAACCTATTTTCATGCGTTTTATTAAAATAACGAACGTGCAACAGTTGTTTGTAATACACAATTTCTATGCGACCTCTGGTCTACGAGACCGAACTTAGTGTTTAAAACACAAAATGTTTTTATCTGAAGAATATAATACCAGAATACTCTGTGTAATATATATTTCAGTTTTCCAAACTTAACCTAAATTTATGCATGTTGACGTGGGAACTTTCAGTTAGGTCTATAGACCTAAATATGTGCACATTCTGGCTTATAATTGTAATATATGAAAACGTTTTGTATTAAGTAACTAATTCTATAGTACTATTGTAGTTACAACTTTGAATGTGTTCGTTCAGTGTTCAAAATTTTAGCTACATTCTTTATTTATTTTTTATTGAAAGAACATTAATTTATTTCACTGGAAACCAAATTGTGCCCTAAGTTTAATATAGTTCAAAACAGAAAGACTTTTAATTGAGACAGTAACACAGTAATTGTAAATTCCTTGTAATTTACCTCGCCTCCAATTACAGACGTAAAAAACAGCCAGTTGTCATGTTTCCAAACACTCAAATTCGTATCAGTTCATAGTGGAATAAAACAATGAAGTAGTCTGTTTTAGATGTTTCATCTCTTCGGCTTCCCTAATTTTATTCGTAAATACATTTTTATAATAAAACTAAACTATCTTTATTCCGAGACCAACTGAGTGTCAGGTTAAAGATAAAGCCCCTAATTTGAGACTGACTATGTGCTGCTTAGTCAGGGCTATCTCTCATCCCGTGGGGCGATGACAAATAATTATGGAGCAATGATGGAATGATGATACTGTTATTTAAAATATTTTACCTGAATCCCACAGTCCATTAACAAATACTTTAATGGAGTGAGAGAGAGAGCAGCTGTGTTCTTCCTCCTGTTTTGTCACTGCTTTAAATGCTTCGTAAGTTCTAATATTAATATGACAGTTCTATCATCCATTCTCACCGAAGGTGCTTTAACCTGAAGTTCGAGAATAAAGTAAAACCTAACCTAACCTCAACCATAAATCTTATAATTAAAGGAACATTTTATTATCATCGCTTGTTATTTCAGTCTTTTTCATCGACTACGTAAGCCCTATTATCAACTCCTTCAAGGTGACTTTCTCCGTTTATTTCGCTTTCGAATTTCGATGTCCCGTTCTGATGCTTCTCTGTGCTGCTGTAATCTGCCTGTGTCTTGTTCTTTGAGTCTTCGTTCGCCGCCTCCATATTAACAGCTTCCAGCTCTTTGTCTGCCGATTCCTTTCTGTGTTCGTAATACATCCAGCTGTAAGCACAGAAAGTCAAACTGTAAGAGCATCAGCGAAAACTGAAGACTGAAAAGGGTTTGAGTCTGTACTATCCTACACACCTCGGAATTCCCTCGCCGATAAATAATCGTGTGTTCAACCTGCTAGAAATTAATCCTTGGTTTTTTTTTTGATCGGCTTTACAGGCCAGATTATTGGTGGCAGACATTTTATCCCATCAGATGTCACACTTTTTAAATTCTGTACGGTAATACGAAGTTACAAATTTATAAACAGAATGTCACAGATTATTGATTGCCGAAAACCGCTGTGGCAAAATTAAAAGTATGAAATTTGGTATTTTTAGGCAGTGAAAATGTGAATTATGATCTTGTGGGTTCTGACGCTGAATGTTTTGTAGTGTTTCGGAAGAACGCATCTTATTTAATCTTCATCTAAGATGGCGACGATACACAGTGCACAACAAACAGAAACTAAACTTCATAAAAATCTGTTCTGTAAATAACACATTTTATTTACTGACTCAATTTGCCCTTTACTGTGACCCCATTTGCCTGCTTTGTAAGGATAAGGCCACTTTGGCACGTTCCGAGACTCAAAACTAGACGGACCATCTCTTGTCTGGTCTTCCAGTTTCCCTTCTATTTCTGGCTTTATAATAACTTACATGAAAATGATGACAGCAGGGGCAGTGAGTCCGCCTCCCAGTAGGAAGAAGGCTCCTGGTTCTGTGTGCATAGTAGCAGCATAAACTGCACTGTACATGGGTCCATACACCAGCGGCATCAGTGCCTCGCAGACGCCGAACAGGGAGTTCACTTTACCTGTGGGGCACACACAACATACCACGTGTATGCTCGTTTCTTATAATGGTTCTACGTCTTCCACTTCCCTTATTTGGTGAGGTCTTTGGTTGGAGAAAAACAAAAGGCTTGTGCAGAGTGCATCATTTGAAACGCTACCCAAAACAATCATAAACTACGGTAGAACACGAACCAGAAGGTAACACCCCCATGTAATAAACGTTCTCTCCCAGCCTCCGCCATGACACTCGATTCAAGGTCGATCTTGTTGCTAGGTCGTTGCTAATGCCAGTTGCGCAGAAGCTGTGTTCATTCTCGAAGATTACTTCGCGTTGAAATCGACAAGGAAATGTCGAATAAGATTATACACCGACTGATAAAATTTGGAACACATAACGTTTTTAGGACCAGTTTATTTGAGTTGAGTTCGTTTGCACAAAATCCGTTTAACACCTGTGTTGTGTGTGTGTGTGTGTGTGTGTGTGTGTGTGCTGTCTCTTTTAAGTATACACTATTATTTTATATTTAATTAAAACTGAATATTATTATCGAAAACACTTTTCACATCTGCCATTTATGTCTAAATTTGTCTAGATATTCTCCTAAATTTATGACATGCGCTTCATTTGCACAGTTTATTTCCTGTACGGTAGTTCATCAAGTGTCCTTGCCACACTACGCACTTCCTATGTTCAACCACATCCGCCCCTCGTTCATTCCTTTGTTGCACTATGAACTTTCCGTGACTGCTACCAGCTGCGAAAACTGTACTGCCTCTTATTTAACCCGAGTAAACTTCCAGGCAGTGATAACAGCACACACTTATCATCCTAATCTTTTTATGTAAGATCCAAAATGATGTTTCCGAAGTCT
>NW_019059813.1:1637792-1649712 GCF_000696155.1 Zootermopsis nevadensis
CTCTTCTCCTGTTAAACCTTCCTCTTCTGGAAATTCAAGATTTTGTGTTTTAATTAGACGCTGAACTTTTTCCTTATCTTCCACACGTGTAGGGCTGCTTCAACGCTAAAATTCTTCTTCAGGTATTCCAGTTCGAACATTTTGGTATTCACAATTAGTCTGTCCTTTGATACAAATGCTATATTACCTTGTTTTCCAACCTAACCTTTAAAGTTTAAATTCTCTGCGTATTATTCTTATCTGCACGATGTAATTTCGTTCGGTCTTTATTTCTTCAAGTTGAATTTCGAGATCCTTTTGGTACTTCTACTTAACTTCACTGTGAGGCGAATCTCATCAAAACTGTTCTAGAGTCTGTTTTTCCTCTTCTCATTTCACTGTCTATGTGCCAGTTCGTAACATCCACCTTCATTTCCATCCTCAAAAAATATTTGGCTATTTTAAAGGTATCAAAATATTATTCATGTGGGTATTTCTCTGTTACAAAAATTAACAATTTTTTTTCCTCCACGATTCCGCCACAAAACTTAATCCCTCTTTTTTTAGTAGAGTTACGCGACATATTCATGTTAATGTTATTTTTCTCTAGCAATTCTCGTATTCTCTTACCTTCGTCTTGTCCCCAAATTCAGGTGTAGGATTTGTTTTGACGTTTTCCATAACCATCATTATTGCTAATAAAATTCGAAAAAACCAAACGCTCGACAGATTTACTCGACTTTTCTTCATATTTTCCAGTCAATTTCACCATATTTTGTCGCAAATAGTCCGATTCTGGCTTTGTGCACCCATTACATAAAATGCGGTACAGCCTATAAAACAGTGGCTTTATTAAGATCCGAAAACTTTTATACGAATCACGTTTCATTGCCTTAATGTGTGCCTAGAGAAACTCAAGGATAATATTTTCTGGCTATGCAATGGCACGACTGGCTTTACAACAACGAACTTGGTATGAAATGAAGACAATCAAGGCCAATGATATATGCACTACAGAAAGAAAACGCATGCAATTATTACAAAGTAGAAAGAATTTGAAAACATTCTGGCATATTCTGATTTCGTCGTTAAAGTAAACTGTGTACCTGAAGGTTTTGGGGATTTTATAAATTTAGTTGAAATTTGTATGCGTTATATAAGACTAATTTTCTAAGTAAAATGTAACGACGGGAAAGAATCTTCATGCAACGACTCATTTTTGATCGTCAGTATATGTGCGTGTTATTTATTTCGATATATAACTTTTATTTTAATATTGGCTTTGGTTAAGAGACAAAGCAAAATCATAATTAAATAAAGGGAAAATAAATGCATTTGAAAATTCAGACCTTTTAAATTATTATATTTATATGATTTACTTCGGTATACTCATGATTGCTTCAAATGTGCAAACAGCTAATTTGTGAGCTATTTACAGTTCCTGTTTTAATTGTTATTGCAATAAATTACCACCACCCATTAGGAGTAAGCTAATTGAAGACGAGAATAAATGCATATTGTCTTTATGTTGTATACGGAAAAATGGGTTTTAATCGTCACTGTTCAAACAAAACTTTAGTTCTCGGAGTCTGGACAAATAATATGAAAACTCTAAAAGCCGAAATAATAATATGGATGACACTGCGTAATGTTTTAATTACTTAGTAAATTGGAATATTTAATCAATCAAGTTTAATATCGGCTGTCTCAGTTGATTAACTAGTTGGCATAAACCGAAGTTTTTAGGATGTTTGTCCTCCAATGGTTTTACCTGTTGTTACGAGACGACACTTGGAAGGAAACAAATAATTTCCTTTTCGCACAGTAAATTGTGATGTACAGAATTCAGTTAATATAATTTAGAGGCTTACAGTTTGAAATATGAAAATAATTATATATAAAATACATAGGGCTGTTTGGAGCTTACCCTCCACATTTATCTGACAAGTACAAGAAATAAAATACAATTAATATACACTTAAAACCTTGCATACCGTGTAGTGTATTGGAATATAAAATATGCATACAAACAAAACTGTTTACACTATGAATGCCACTAATGCCATTAGTTTGTATGCATATTTTTTAATATATACTTGTATCATTTGCATTTTAATTTTAATTTTAAAAGAATTATACCGTAAAATAATTAAGTTCATGTATGTAAATGTCCCTCGGATGCATTTAGAATCAACTGAAACAGATAATTTGTCGTCATGGCTTTTAAATCAACAAATGAACAAACACAGTTCCGTGTGAAAGGCGAGGTTGTATGCTTTGAATGTGTCAACCGGAACAAGGTTAGCATTCCTGAACCATTCAAACCGAAAATTTCACGAACGGTGTGACACCGAAAATGGTAAACAGTAAACCAATAAGATGTTTTGGTATGGTAAGAGAAGTGGGCAGCGCCATAGCTCAGGCGGTTAGTCACTGGCTTCTTACCATGGAGGCCTGGTCTTGAGCCCGAGAAAGTTCATTTGGGATTCGCGGCGGACAAAGTGGCATTGGGACAGGCTTCTATCCGAAATATTCGGCTTTCCCCTATCAGCATCATTTTATCATTGCCCTATATTGACTTGTATATCATCGGGGGGATGAACAAAAGTCCTGTTAGATGCCCAATTCTACAGACAGTCTCACGGCATAGCAACATTGGTAGGGGGAGGATACACAGATGATTTATTTCAACGTTTTTAGCAGGCAGATAGGACGCATTACCTAAGTTTATTGCGCCGTCTCTAAATGTTATTGATATATGTTGGTAGTATTTGTTAATGAGCCGCTTAGTGTTTTGGTTGTGTGTTCGCGATGCAGACGAACACAGCGTAATGCCTCTCTGTCTTTCGCTCTGAAGTAAGGAGTATTAGCGGACAGCAAGTATGGGTTAGGAGGATTATAGGTCAAGGGAATCAGCCAGTTAAAGCCGTGGGATTAGGAAATGAGTTGGCGCTGTGAAATTCTCAGATCTTAGGTAGGTGTTGTATTTTATTTTGTCCGTTGTTACTTTGATAGAGTTTCAAAATAGTTATTAACTGCTGTTGCATTATGACATAGTGATGTAATTTTATCTACATTTCTAGAGATGTTTCCGTAATGTGTTTTTAAATACAGCATTAATATTAATTGTATTTAAGCTTTCGGAGTGGTTAGTACTCTTGATTTTTATTTCGGAGGTCTCGGATTCAAATCTCGACCCGGAGACCTGTTATCCTCGCTGATGCTGGGATAGTACATAAAAAGGGCACGACCGCTTCATTTACATCCTTTAAAATTCATTATTCATTATCATCATCATCTCATTCGACTATATAGTCTTGAGTCACTGAAAAAACGTTCATACATAAAATTTAGATAAATACACTTTTGGATAAGTAGGTACTGTAATCTAGTCGGTTATAGAAATAAATATTCAGAATTTAAATTGCAAATATAATATAAAAGTTCAGTTAATTCCGTACCACTTAATATCTGTTGACGTCTGTAGTTGTCATTTAACTCTAAAGAACGCCTGTCAAACGTGCAGTGGGTATGGCTGCAGAGCATGACCTACCTAGTTCGTCGGTGGGAACCAGCTTCGAAGCCATGGACCTCATCGCGATGAAAGATGTCCCGTTCAGAATCTCCACCAATGGAGCTGTAAAAGAAGATTATGGCCTCTGAATAATGTTTTGTTACACATCTAATAATACACAATAAATTAAACAACTGATCGCAGTAGCGGGGCGGTCTAAGTTGTCCCTAATATTGGACCAATCGTACACTGGGATCTATGTTTCGAATCCTGCCCGGAACATGGTTGTACGCCTTTGTTTTTATACGTTATACTGCGTACTCTTACGATGGGCCCACCTCTCACCCAATACGTCCTATAAGGTACCTAAATAATGCATGTTTTCGGAATTAATTCTGAATTTGGGCAGTCCAGAGGATCTTATCCGTAATAACAAAAATGTAAGTGGAGATAAAAATAATAAATTGGCTCACGTGTACTTTCTCTGCGACTCAAAATATTGTAGCCAAAATTATTGTATGACTTAACTCCATGAAGGAGAAGTGATACTTAAAACACCGACAGTCGCCAAGCTGGTCAAGAAATTTCCGATATTTTATTGCTGTATTTTTACGTAATTTAGTATAAATATAGTCATCACTTTCTTGTTAAAATGTCACACTAATTCCTATATCGATCTGGGGTGTAACACGAACAACCAAGAAAGTAGATCATTCGGCAGTGACTTTCATTTTTAACAGTTACGAAATAGAGACTCTTTGTTGCATTTACCGGTTATTTAAAGTTTGAAATAAAGTTCTGCTACTGCTGAGAACTGACAACTATTACTCCGATTTAACTAAAACGCTCGTAATACAAACTGCTCGATACACGACAGAAACTGTCATTATTAAAAACCATACAATACAATCTTCAGGCTTTTTGTTGAGAAATTTATACAAAATTAGCGTTTCCACAATAGTTTATTAAATATAATTAGCTATTACTTATGTAAATACATAAATAAATATTGGATTTATCAGTATTGTTTATTTACTCGTGTGAAAGAGAATACAAAACAAAAATAGAATATTGTGTATATATAATAGTTATCCAACAAAAGGTAAATTAGTTTCTTTCTAAATTAATAGTACGCCTACGTATGGTATGTCGTACCCATGTATATTTGCCAGTCCGTGGTGCTGAAGGCATATACAAAGCTTGCCAGAATCTTGCTCATACAAGACATAACTCCAATTAGAGCGTCATCTATTTTCAGAAGATGGCTGAAGACACAAACGGACACCATGGTACCTGAAACATAACGGATTATTTATTCCATCAATAACACGTTCCAAAGGGGAGTGTGGCTTTCAGCAACTGGTAGATTATTTGTAATGTCTGTAAGAAAGTTCTATACATATAAGCTACATAAACAACTTTACACATCGTGGAGAAATATAATTTAACATAAGACCTGCAGTGCTAATAATTAATAGGGAACAACTTGTATGTAAGGAACGCTATCAGTCAACACGCTAGAGGATAATAAATTCTGTTCTTATCTGAATCTAGCGCCGATGTTAAGAATGCATGGAGGTCTGGATGCTATGAAAAAATACTTAGAATTCGTATAAGGGTGTTGGTGAAGCCGATTTGGACCGGCTATTATAATAAGATTTCGTGGTATTAATCAGCAGGCTGCATGCAGATATTAATATAGAAACTTAAATATAGCGTTACCACTACCGCTTTCTTCTGCAGACTTTCTTATTCATCCAAGAAATGTGGACATTTATTTTGGCCTACATTCTGTGGGTGTGCGTGTATGTTAGAAAATTGAACCACGTCTGAAATTGTGTTTTGTCTTGGAATAGAATCAAATTTAGACCCTACATTTTAGCCTAGTAAAGAATATATCGAAGTGGTTGTTACATAAACTATGAACTTCAAATTTTACACTGAAATTTCACCGGTTATATCATACCAATTATTAAGTACACAAGTACTGATATTCCGGTCGATCAATATTCTATCATATCACATAAACACTTCAGTAATTAAACATCCAGACCAGAGACGGAGAAACGTGATCGTTAACTGTCCTGATTAACTTGAGATTGAAGATCAATGTAAGAAACAGATAAATAACGGCGACTAACACACGTGCATAATAACAAACAACACGTGGGCTGTTAACATGTAACTGTGACTATTCAATACGTATGTTTTAAGACTTAATGAAGTGGAAAACATGTATGTACATATTTACGCTAATTTAATAACCAAAGCATTGATAATTAATTCATAAATGATCACAAAACGTAATTTAAATTGGGCATGGGCTTTTATTGGTAACTACTTTACTCCAGTGGTTTGTTAGTTAACACAGTCATCTTAAAGTGATTTTGCTTTAAATTCTGCAAAAAAGTTACATTAACACAATTCATAGATAATTAAAAAGTATTTTTTCAAGAATTTGTTCTATTCTCATGTTTTAAAATAGTATGATTGTACTTATTGTTGTGTATGGGTGTGAACCTTGATCTCTGATCCCAAAGGAAAAACAGGTTTCTGAGGAGACTATTTGGACTTGTGGGGGGAGTAACATTTGTATGAAATAAATTGCAGAACTAAGAGTTTTGCAGTTTATACCCTTAACCGAATATTGATCGTAGGATGGAAATGACGAACTTAAAAGTGTGCGTAGGAGAGATGAAAAATGCAGAGAGAAATTTAGTCCGAAAATCTGAAGGAATCAAATAATGTGAAAAAATTAGGCGGGGATTAGCAGATAAGATAAGTCGTATATTGAAAGATAAAAGTGTGAGAATGTCACTTGGATTGAGCTAGCTCAGTACAGGGTATATTAGCAAGCTCTTATTAACCCGTTGTTGATCCATCTGTATCCACAAAATATGAAGAATTTCTTGACAAGTCTGAGTGACCATCACCTTATCAGGGACTCAACTTCGTAAAGTTATTTATGTTTATAAGTTGGAAAATAATAATGAATTTGCCTTTAAGAAAACTATCGTGGGACATGTGTACTGAACTAGTTGAGTAACAATGCTGCATGATATAGTTACACGGGAGCATTATAAAAATCTGGGAGTATCTGTTCCAAAGAAGCAAGCAGTAGTTTTCTCACAACGGTGGCACTTCGACGTTCAAAGTTTATAATAACCCTTATTTGTACGATGTTCTCTGATTACCACAACTTACCGAAGAGATTTGTGACCATGCCATACGTGGAGAACATACTGAAGTCCACTTCATTCCAGTTGAAACGGTACCGTGTAAATAGGTACATAACAGCCATTTCGCCTGCAAACAAGACATACAAAGTAGGAAATAGAAATGTGACGTTGAAACACTGCCTCGGGAAATTTCCTTTTCGAATTTCACACACCTAACGGATAAGTCTATGTGCAAGATTCATAAAATCGTAGACGCGTTGACATTATTCTACATTTTTTGGTTTGCAGTTTCTGTAGGTTATTGTCAATGTAAAGAGAACCTCCAGAGCTTAATGTAGTACGAAGCTGTGTTATAAGACGCAAGGAGCTGTACAGAATATACAAAACTCCCTAGTTCATAAGATAGAAGCTTCCATGTACTGACTCGTGTGTGTTATTGAGACTGATTACCTTTTATTCAGTTACACACAACGTAACTTATGGATAAAAGAATTTTGGAATTGTAGAACAGGCATATTACGGTCCTAAGTTGCGCATATTTTTAAACTAACGGAAAACTCAACTTTTATGCACCCATCATTGCTTATTTTGTTTATTTTAATACTTATCCTTCTACCGCAACTACGTGAGACATAAATTCAAAAATTTTAAAGTAAAATTTCTTTAGACTCATATTATGTGTACATATGTCGCAAACTTAATTATTTTAAAATACTTTTCTGATGCTGTGTCTAATGCTTTAATTTTAAATATCTGTAACTTTTTATCCAGTGCATAATGCACAATCTCTCTCCAGATTGCATTTCAAGTCCTTCCCGGCCTGAGCAAACTGGTTCTGTAAGTTTCCCACGAAGATCATTGATTATTGTTAGCTAATCTACAACGACGTAACTTACCATAGTCACGTACTACATAACATTACTGTTGCTAGGTGTTCCTATAGAGCTGAATGATAGATGCTGTTTCTGATGGTGATAATATTAAAACGCAAATTTAAAGAGCGTTAACTGAATTAAACTGGCACAGGTTAATTAACGAACTCCGATATCATATGAATGCGCGAGTAAATTATGGTCTCATAAAAGGTGCGGAATTTCTGGACCTCCTGAGAAATTTTCATATTTTCAAGGAGACCTCTGCTCAAGGAGGTTAGTTTACACAATTACAAATATTAAGACGCATGATATCTTAACATTTAAAAGCCTAGACAAAAACCTGCATTTCTCACAAGTAAATTGTTGTTAATTTTTGTATATTCAAATAATTACTGTAATTGGTGAATCTGTTCTTTTTAGAGAAATTACCAGTCTCAGAAAGTGGTTGGGTTTGTAGGCTGTCACCATTTGAGGTCATTTCCACCGTTAAAATGGAGGCGACACAATTATCCGAAACTCTTTTTACCAACTACAAGGCCACACGGGGTCAGAAATCCACAATTGAGAAATAAGACTTTTTATGTTTATCTCCCTGACACCATTTTAATATCCTGCTGGTACACCAAGATGATTTTAAGCTCTTGAAACTAATTTGCAATCCAGTCGGCATTAAAGATCTAATCGTGTACAATTAAAAAACATATAATTTTTAAATTATCAACTTACTTTGAAACTTGTTGACGTTGTTGGCCACGAATTGCTAATTTATTTATGATACTTGTAATAAACACACTTTGTTTACGTAACTGAACTGCTTTACACTCTCTCCTTCGTTAGTAAATTGAGATATGGAATATAATAGAAGAGACATATATTGTACTTAAACTGTGTTTCATTAAATAGGATTTCCAATGGAAAAACGATCTGCAAATTTTCTGACTCGCTGACCCTTAATAAGATAAAAAGTAGAACATTGTGTTTTCCGGGTACTGGTAAACAATCCCTATTAAATTGCAGAGTGAAAATAAGTGTAACTACATTTCAGTATTACTAGCACACCTACACATGCTTCTTTACAATATAAAATATATAAAATAAAATTGAAGAAACTTTGAATAAGGTTTACCTCTTTACCACACAGTGGTAATGTACCTGCTTCAACAGTCAATTACAATTCATTTTGTATTTATGTATTTCGTATGATTCTCAGTGTAAACAGCTATTATTTCCTCAAAAAGAGTGAACCAGTTTATCTTTGTAATAATGAAGTTCGGTATTTACTTTGCGGTAAGGACCGAATAATTTAATAATATTAGAGGAGCTTTGGCTTCAAAGGTTTAATGAATATAGAAATGTATTTGTTATTTAGGAGACTTTTCGTCGTGAGGCACCATAGCAGCAAATAATACAAAATGCGAGTGATATGAAATTATGTTTTTGTTATAACTCGAATTTAATAAGTAGGGACAGTTTAGTTTTGGTGTTTTGGACAATAACTTTTCAGTGTCGGTTAATACGACTATCTTAAAATGACCTGCTACCATCTACATACTTTGGAGTTTATTAAAGACATATGTACAAGCTAAATAATTTAGTGACGAAGTTTTCTTGCTTGTTAAACGACTCACTTAGAGTGGAAACGTCTTATGAAGAAGAAGGAGGTATTGCTAAATTTACGGTAATATTGTCAATAAATTTTCAGGAGCATTACCAGGACACGGTGCGACTTTTAGGAGGTTTTTATAAACTGCATTTAGACACACAAGATGCACTGAACTGGAGCACACTGGGGTAACTTGTGAGGAAAACGGGTCAACAGTACGCACTAGCAAATGTGGGTGTCAGACAGAGAGGAATGCTGTTAATCGCGTTGAGCAAGTCATTGCTGTCGAGATTATGATTGCCCGTTACAGTAGCTAGAATACAATGGATGCCGAGGATGGCCAACCTTCTTGTCCTCGCAAGAGTTTTTAAGGTGCCCGCAATTTTAGAATATTCAATTCTGTACCAGTATTTACTCTCAAGCCGTGCAGGTGCGAGAACACGTTCTTCACAAACAATTTACATTCTGTAAGATCTGAAAGGAAACGTTAGTTTGTGCGATGTGGTAGAATAATACAATGGACCTCAGAATAACAGTGTGTGTCGATTGGACTCGATTCTGTCATCTGTCTTACTATAGGGTTCAGTGGTGGGCTTTTACGAACACGGTAATGAAACTTCTGGTTCCCTAAGAGCCAGGGCATTTCTTGATCAGCAGAAAGACAACCAGCTTCTCAAAGAAATTTCTTTTCCAAGGAATTGGGCAGTTGCAGAATCTTTGTAACATTCGTCGCTCGCTGTCAGACTGCGTGTCATTTGAAGAGTTTGCATACGTTTCCTCTGGGTACAAAACCGTGTCAAGGAATACGACTACTAATAATGACGTTTCGGAGGAACGTACTGTGTCCTTCTTTAATGTAGACACGATACTACGTCCAGAATACGGCGCAGTATAAATTGCACTGCTTCTACTGAAACGATATTAAGTTGTTTTCAACTAAAGACTGTGACTTCCATCTGCGAGGTTGCTGTTTCGAACCTTGGTCTGGAAACCAACTGTTTTAAAGTAGGTGTCTTTCATATTTTATGCAATTAAGTGGACTGATAAGGTATGAAATGAGCTGGTCTTAGACTGGATAGGCGAAGGAAGAAGTCTATGGAAAAATCTTACGAGAAGAAGAAATAGGATGTTGGGGGATTGGTAAATTTGGTAATGGAAGGAAAAGTTGAAGGGAAGAATTGTAATGGGAGACAAAAATTGGAATATGTGACGCAGATTTTTGAGGATGTGGGCTACAAATATATGTGGAAATGAAGAGATTGGCGCAAGATAGACGAAAATGGAGGACCACATCAAACCAGTCGAAAGACTGATGACAAACAAACAAAACATGCATTGTTGTTAAATAACCTAAAAACAGATTGCAGTTTCTGGTTTAACAAGCAGTTTGTGTTCTTCTGTAATCTGTGTTTGTATGTATGCATATACACTCGTTAAATATAAGGAAAATGTAAACAAACTGTTTTTATACATAGAAGTGGCCAGAAGGCGTGTGTGTTATGAACGATCAGTGTTTCGTCCTTCGTCAGTACCAATACAATTCGTGACCTGTGATTTTCTACAGCCTATTTTTAGCTCTCATTGTTTCATTCTGTTAAAGTTTCAATAAAAACATCAAGTAACTAAGTACCTGTAAATTCGATAACCCTTTTATTTTTCTAGTTTACCTTCAGATGTCTTCAATAGCTAAGATAATTTAAGAAACCACACAGAAGAATCTGGGATAGAAAGAAAGTTTACAAAATTGAATATGTGAATGACTGTCTTATGAGAAACAGACAGCTACATTTAGGACTGTTCACGTTTGGCAGATCAAGTATGCTTAAGAATTTAGTTTCCTATCAGCTATCGTATTCATAAGCCCATCTGGTATGATACTCTAGATGTAATTTAAAAACCTCTATTTCAGAATCTTAACTTAAGGCGTTCCAAGTAAAATATCAAGTTAGATATAAAATTTTGATATAAAATCATACCGCAGAGAAGTTTATACCTGCAAATATTTAAGCTGCGACTTCTCCTATAACCATGCATGAAGTCTTGCAAAATAATTTATTCATATTTCAGCATACGTACGGGAGCACAAAGCGAATTAGAATAAACGGAACCAGGAAGGATACACAATTATAATTTCACAAAGTAATGGCCTCGCCAGTGTTTTTACATGGATGTGAGAATTTTGCAGTCAGTAGAGCTGAAATTAATTTTTACAGAAATTTTGCTGTTACCCCTTAAAAGAGGCAATATGTACCATCACTATTCGAAATGAGCTACAAATATTCAACACAGGGGAGAAGACTTCAGATCGGAAGTTGAATTAGCGTGAACGTCTTTCACGGATTAACCCGTGACGAGCGGCTAGACAGGATATGACATAAACCAGTAGGTTTGTCAGACACTGGAAGACCTGTGAAAATCCCTTCATGATCACTACAGACCTTTGGGCCTATCTAAACGAAGATGACGATATTTATTACTGCTAAATAGAATGAAATTCTTGCACTGCATACCAATTGAGGGCAGGTGCTCCATATTTAGCACACGCAAACTTTCTTTCATGCCCGTATACACACTAATGTTAGCACTCCGCTACATACTATGAAACAGAATGGTGAGTTGGGCTACTTTTACCAACAATACAATTCCTATAGGATTTGAGACTTTCGCGGCGAGTACAATCAATAAAATCTTCTCGGGCAATCAGCCGCGTCAACTGGTTACCGTAGTAAACTAGGTGACGCGGCTGATTGCCCGAGAAGATTTTATTGAT
>NW_019059813.1:1650263-1682065 GCF_000696155.1 Zootermopsis nevadensis
CTTTCGCGGCGAGTACAATCAATAAAATCTTCTCGGGCAATCAGCCGCGTCAACTGGTTACCGTAGTAAACTAGGTGACGCGGCTGATTGCCCGAGAAGATTTTATTGATACAACTCCTACTTCGCACTCGGGAGGTCCCGTGTTCAAATCTCGGCCCGGAGGCCGGCTATCCTGAGTCCCTTTAGGCAAATCCGGGGATAGTACATTAAATTAGGCCACGACCGTTCCCTTCCGCATCCTTTCCAATTCATTATTCACTATCATCCTCTCATTCGACGATGTGTACTGTCCACAGATCACGAGAAAGTCCCTGCAAGGGGAAGTCGTTTCTGGTGCGGTGCGGGGGGAATGTTACTTATCAGCTGGACTAGAGGGCTGCTATTGGTGGGAAGTGTGATACGTCAGAGTTTTAAGCTACTACACACAGACTGAAAACATCAAGCCGTTAAGAGTAGCGTGTAGTGAGTGCACCTGTACTGTGTTTTCTGGGTGTTGCGATAATATTCTAGATTAAATCACTGTGCCGCTGTGAGGTAATCTTAAAGCTGTACCCATTAAAACACATGAAAGATTGTTGTCTGTTGTTCGTTCAGTGGTTGTGGAACGAATGCTTTTAGGATGAGTCTTCACTCACCGCGAAATGTCGCGCATGCGCGTATAACGAATTCCTAGCAGGGATTTTCTCCTGGTCTGCGGACTGTAGTCTGAGCTACTGAAAAGCGTCGTTAAATAAAATATAAATAAATAAGCTTCAGAAAATTTAGACCTTCAGAAAACTGCATTACGAGACGCTCCACAACCTTCACTCTTTTCCATACATCATTTTCAAACTCATGATCTCCTGAATACGAAACTTTGTACTAACCATCCAGAATGACTTTCAGTGGGATAATACTAGAATGTAGGATTTTAGGTTCTCAAGACGGCGAATATAAAGATGGCTCTCGTCTGGATTGCTACACAATGTAGTCGGGTACAAGTTTACAAAGCTTCATGGGTCCTTGCTGTCTCCATCATCAGGATCGCCCTGAAATGGTAAACGTCTACTAGACTACGGTGTAGCAACCCAGAAGTCAGCCATCTTTATACTTATTGCCGTGAGAACCTGAAATTCTGTATGACAAAGACTATCGTCTAGGATGAGACTTCATAACAGCCAATTTTACCACGTTTTTCAGCATAGATTTTAACACGTTAAGAAAAAGACAAAGTGACCTTAAGTTGACTTTACTGAGAAAAGTTCAGACTGGCAGATATGAGATTACTGACAATCATTTTACCTCGTATATTTTAGACTCGGTGACACTTATACCTTTCTTGCAGGAACAATTTTTTTATTTATTTAGCCATGAGCAGTGTAACCTTCAGTCTGCTCACCGTAGCGGTTACAGAAAGAACTGGAATTTGAATGGGGAAAAAAAGCAATGGCCTCCTTTGTACATGGAATTGTCCTTACATTACAATAGTTGAGGTTTCCATGGCTATAAAATTAAGGATTGTGAGGAGCTACAATTCTTCCCGAACATAAAATAAATTCTCAGAATATACGCTGTTGTTGCTCAACATCAAGTAGCCTACTGAACAGTTACAGGGACCCAAAAATAATGTTTCTGTCTTCAAGTTTCGATTTATAAGTACAGAACTATATGCTGTTGTCATTCACCAAAGTACGTTACTTTAATGAGGAAGTGCAATGGAAAGACCTCGACGCAACATCTCAGAAAACAGCAATCTCTTTGCTTTAATTTCCCATATTTTTAAATCTTGATATTGTCCAATAGGATTCAAGTTTTGACTTGAGTAAAACATAAGTTGAAAATTGCCTTATCACATATAATATCATTTTATTGTTATTTTGTATTGTTGTTAATATACTACGTTTCACATATTATTGTTGTTTCTTTAACCTTCAACACTCCTAAGGAGGATGGGAGGAAAATGTAACATACACTGAGTTATCAATAAAATATATTGTCGTTGTATTGTTATAGATCATTATCGTATTGCATTGTTGTGTTGTTGCTTTACTGTATTGTTGTATAGCATAGTCACACTTCGTGTTGCTTAAGCATCCTCGTGTTCCCTTTATGATGTTACATCGATGTTGCGAAATTCAACTTTGTTTCTTTGCGTATTATTCACCGTAAATCTATTCAGGTTGAAATGCTGTTGAAATTATAGTTATTTTCCGTTGAATGCCGTGTTTATATCTCTCTGTTTTTTCTTGTCATTTTGTTTGACGTGTTGTATAAAATATTAACATCTGAAAATATGGCAAATTATTTACAAAACACAGCTTAATAATTTAATTTATTTGTTAACTAAACATCTTTGTAAAACTGCACGTAGTGGTAGTGTTAGAAGGCAAGATGAAATTATATGTGTCGAAACATGTGAACATATAATTGTGTAAAGAGTTAGCGTTGTTAAGTGGTAATTTAACCACAAATATGTATCAAGTGCTGAGGTTGACACAGCGTGTAGCTTTCATTTCCTCTCGACGACACTTCTTTATAGTGTGATACTTTGCGGCAACTTCAATATCACTCGACATAGCTCAATTAGTAAAGTATAAGGCTACAGGTTGGATGATCGGGAATCCATTCCCGGTTAGGACAAGCACATTTCCCTCCCCCACCACATAAAGAACCCTCTGTTGTAGCCAATTCAACCTCCTAACCAATGGCAACTGAAGGTCCTCTTCCCGGGGAGGTTAAAGCCTCTGGAGAGTAAAGCTACCAGTAACCTCCACACAGTGACGAGGTTAAGAATGAGAGGTGATTTACCTCTATTTCCCCATGCTTATTTATGGCGTGGTGCTTAATTAAGCACAGGGACAAATTTACTTTCTTTTAAAATGAATACCCGAATAAATTTGCCTTTGTTCACCTAAATGGAGTTGGTAATGTAAACGAAGCTGTGTTGAATGATACCAGAAAGAACCAGACAAGTGTTTGTTTAAACTGAGTCTCTTACATCAGCGTGAAAGGATACCTTGAGGTTCCTTTGCTAATTACTGCAACATTTTGGTCCGGCCTGCGTTTCATGAACTGCACCATAGTTCATGTTTTTGTGCCATGCAACTCTTTCACAAATTTAACAGTTACAGTCCGACTTTCTTGCTATGGCCATAATAATGGTAAGTAGATAAGGAAATACGAGTGGGTGACCTAGGTTAATGAAAGATGTCCATTTCCTGGTTTTGTATGACGGTGACTTCAATTGTTACGTGTTTTGGAGCACTTGAATTGATTACAGACATTTGTGGCATACTGCGAAAGATTGATTAATTGATTAATTCGTAAATGATTTAACGAAGCATTTGAAGCCCACACCTTTCGAATAGGAGTCGGGAGTTGTAACCACTCGACAGCGAAATTCATTAAGGGGCGGCAAATTGTCCAACACTTAAGCAATAATTTTAGGCGTACAACAAAACACCCTTAATAAGGTCTATCTCGTTTAATTCTTATGATGTCATGAAATGTTCACGTTCAGCATCCAAAGTACTTTTATATGTTTTTATTTTTGTGAACAGGTTTAGTCCTTGCCTTAAAACAAATATATTTAATATTTCATTGTTTTATGACATGGTATATTAATTTAATTACTAATAATTACAAAGCTTTTAAAATATGGAGCTCAATTTAAGGGGCAGTATTTGGTATTGCAAGAAATTGTTCTGGGCACTAGGCATTTGCCGTTGAAACCGAAAATGTTCGCAAATGGCCGTTTTAGGTACGAGAGTAGGTAGCCTCCAATATAAATTATGGCAACATAAAATCTTCCTTTGACCATAACAGATATTAGAAGTTAATTTGAATTATTCTTTCCGTTTAAGTACCTCTTTATAACGTAATGTTTCAATGTCGTTGCAGTTGTCCAGTAAATAATACTTATCTGTTTAATAGTGTTCTTAATAGAAATTTGGTCTAAGTATGTATTTATTGGCATAGTAAAAATAACTGTGCAATTTAACGGAAAATCGGCATTACCGGACACCCCTTCACCCTTATTAGTCCGTAAAATCGAGGGTTTACTTTATTCAATTTAAATAATAATTTTGGTGTCAAATTGTTTAATATGTATGTATGGAAGTTAAAAACGTGCGTTTGTCAATTTTATCTCACATATCTTTCAGGAATACGAGAAATTAAACGTGAATCTAAAAACAGAATAGTGTTTATTTACACTAGAACGAAGATATTTCGTTGGTTGACGAAATGTTTGGCGTTATTGAAGTTAAAATCGATTACAGATTGTGTGTCATGTCACAGATAATTCCAAACAGCATTTTGTTTTGTATGTACACGCATTTAGTCAGAGAGCAATTGGGCTCTAGGTGTAACGGTGTACTGCCCTAGATATCCTGCATATTACTTAAATCCGCCTCGAGCTCCATGTGGTAAACATTATTAAATGTTTTTAGGCAGAAACTGGTTTTTTTAAAGACCTATGACAGTGCTTGATTGAGTGGTCTGTAATTGCGTAAGAAGTTGCCTACTGTTTTGTATACAAATGTGTTTAATATATAGGTTATCCGAAAATGTTGTATACAAATTATAATACGGAATATTAACCTCATTTATATACATGATGTTTGTTTGGGGCAGTCTGTACACAATGTTTCAAGTGATTTGTTATAATATTAAACTGCACTTCTGAGTACTTTCTTTACATTTGTGCTATCGAAACATTTCATTCGAATTTTAAGTTGGTATTTACAAAATGAACTAGTTTAACAGATACGTGATCACACATCTGTAATAATATTATATTGAACTATTTAATCAAGTAGAATGTAGGTGTCAGTTCTCACTCATGTCAACTTTCTTCACGCCAAAGATTAACATTAACACATTAACTGTCTCACATTTAAATGTCAGCTGCACCTCTAAGCGCATAAAGAGACTGGTACAAGCAATTTAGAGTAAGGAAAGTGAATTTTTGTCAATGAATTTTAAAAAAGGCAGCACATACTTACGTGTCTAAAAGCTTGTTCTGTGATATGTAAACTTTTGCGGCAATTAGACGTCTGTCTGAGAAATTAAAAGCTACATATGTGTTCGTAACAAGGCAGTATGCCCTCTGAAACGTTGTTACAACCCAGAAGATAGCAATCTTCAGACTCACATCCGTGAAAACCTCAAATCCTACATAATTCTTGGTGCTTTCAAAAAGTACCGGATTCCGTATCTCTGATTAATTTTAAATTTTACCCTCTTTTAATTCAGTCTAGGGATCTAGTTCAAGTCGTTCAATGCCAAAACCCTCAAACCAACTGTTCAGGACATTTGTCATACATTATTTTCAAGATATTTGACTTTTCCTCTCCATGTTAATGTTGCGTAGAAAAATCCGATTTGTTAATTAAGTAAATGCCTTCTTTGCAACATGAAATAAATGAATAACGAAGTCTACATTTTATTTCATCATTTAACGGGTTTGTTTGAAATGTGATATGTGAAGTCAGCGTTAAAACTTGTCCAACTAATTTCCCCAGTACCGCAATCAATTTAGTTGGTATTAAGATACATATGTCAGTATAATAACAACCAATACATTAAAAGGATATTTATAGTCTATTTCCGAAATATGTGTAACACACACAGCTCACACAGCGGACAGTGCCCAAAGGAGCAGAAATACAATGAATTATCCGTTGTGACATGCTTTTAGAACAGGAGGTCCGCAGTTATTAGCACTGACATGCAAAACACAGACAACCTATCTTCCTCACATTGTGAAGTAAAACATCTGATTAGCATGTTATTGACACGTATAAACACGTTATTTACAATGTAATAGCACCTTTATGAGGCATTAAAATACAAATTCATAACTGATCTCATTTAACACTCTAAATTAAGTATTCTAGATGGTTAGGTACTAAAATTTCGGAGAAACGTGTTGTCTTATATTTCAGGATGAGGTCGCTGCACAGAAAACCACATTTGACATATTCACCTTTCTGAGAACTTCAGATCCTGTATTCAAAATTAAAAACTATGCGTGAATGTCTTTGAAATAATTTTAATTTGCCAGAAATTTCCCGTCAGTATATGACGGAAAAAATGTTTAAATTATATTACCTAATGTGGCTACGTACGAAAAATATACCGATGTTAAACACAAAATCTTAGATGCTACTTGTAAAACACGTTTTCTTTCAACTGCTGTAAAGTGGGCCTGTATCTTTAGTGATCTTTAAGAAGGGTGTAAATAAATAAAAATAAAATTTTATTTAAGCCCTTCTTTCAGAACTAAAATGTGACAGTACAGTAGAACTTGCGGACCAGATGCGATCTGCGGACTACAGTTTAAAAAATACTCTTTACAAAATCACGAAGCTGACTCACTCACGCCTGTGGAAATCAGCGTAGCTGCAGAGCAAGTTTTCGTGGGACAGCGTATGTAGGTCAAGCCACCATATTGGTGATCAGAATGGCTGGAGACAGAATTTGCTAGTAGGCGCAGTTCAGTGCATGCTAACCAAAGGACGCGAGAAATACCAACATACAACAAATAGTACAATTGAAATTCGGGGCCTGACACTGACCACACACAAACTAGAGTCGAGTTCAAGAACTTAGAAGTTTTAACTTTCTACTCCAGCCAAGCGACTAAGGCCATGAAGCAAGGACGGCGTACTCAAATTGCAATCTTTCCTAATGCGACTGAATATTTTAAAATAACGGATTATGTACCTAACGTTCTAATGTAAGAAAGAAAGGGGACGCAGTGGCACAGTGTGTCTCCCTGAATTACATTAGGCTGTGTGCTCTGTCTGTTGTCTGCTGGTCATTAATTTCGTTCACCCATATCTGTCTGTTGACGTCTCTGAGCTTCAGAATTTTAAGTCGGGTTTAAATGCAGTGCTGTGTACGATATTTATATCATTTTACAGTGTTATAAATCCAGGCATAGTTGCATATTTGGTATTAGGCCTACCAGAAAGTAAAAGTTGAAACGTATATATAAAGTCGACATTATATTGAAACTGTTGGGCTATTTATCATAATACTTCTAATTTTTAGCATATTTATAATAAGCTGAATATTTACTTATATGCCTACATTATGAAAATCATCGTAAGAATTACGCATTTCTCATCTCCCCTATCAGTGCTACACGCCCCGGCCATCTCATCCTTCGTGATTTCATCTCTTAATAATTTTAGGCGAAGAGTATAGATCATCACATCTACAGTTTTTTTCCAAATTTCTGTTACTTTATTTCTTTTGTGTCTGAAATATTGTCCCCAGTAACCTTGTTTTCAGACACCCTTCCATAATCGATCTGCTTCTCTTAGTGAGAGAAATCGACTCATAATCATACATAACAACAGGCAAAATTATAGATTTGTACATTTTCATCTTCACGTCTTCAAGCAGCAAACGGGAAAACGGATAGTTCTTAACATTATGCACACTCTGTAGAATGTATGTTATAAAATATTATAATTTGAAACAAGTAGGAAGGAGTATTAGACTATTTTTAAGTTTAAAAGTAGCTAAGACATAAATAAAGTAATGAAAGAAATAACATCTGGCCAAACACATGAGACTAAAGAATGTCACCCTGTGATGCTCAAGATTTGTACTCGAGAAGTCTCAGGTTCGATTCGCGCCCATCCCGGCCGAGTTTTTTTTTATCAGATTCTCTATGCAAATGTTGAAATACTGCCTCATAATCGATAATTATCGTTTCAATATACATCATTCCCAATGCGTTATTTATTTACAATCTAATCGTCCTTTCTTCTCTAATCAGTGCCTATGTCCTTAAGACCGGATACCCTAATATTTGTCTTAGTTTTACTCAGCCACTCTGAATAAGCGCCGGACGCAGTCTAAATTAAAACATTGACCACCTTTGCTTTCTTAAACGTTCCTTCTGATTCATTGTTTCGCTTTTCATCCCATAATTCGACATCACACAATCTGAGCTGTTGACATAATCGTTAAATAAAACAAAATTGAAAATTTCGGTTGTATTTCCTTTGTATGGTATATTTTATTTTTGTAGCATGCGAGCTATATTACGTTAAGTTATGTCCCACGTGAACTTTGATTTAGTCTTACAGCATGTCACGTGGAAAGAAGATAATTGAACGATAAGATTGCCGGAGGAGTATGTGTTTATAAAAGTAAACTCACGAAGAAATTTCTAACAGCTCACGTCTCTGACTATGCTACCAAAAGATTTCCGTAACCAACAGACTTCACTAGAATTTATTAACCTTTGTTCTCGTAGCAAAATCCCAGAGTATGTACCCACGTAGTGAAGGACATGAGTGTTTACTCTTTATTTAGTACTCAGAAGCCATAATTGGTTATATGAATCCATTCATCATCAAATGTGACTGTTAAACACTAATTTCACACGTCATTTCGCGATTAAAAGAATAAATAAGGAAGAGGAAAACAGGAAAAAGACAGTTTTGAAGATGACTGTCTCCTGGGATGAAGCGCCTTGTAGTCTGGTATATGTTTACCAACGCTTTAGAGATCCTTGCCACCTTCGTCATGAGGGTAATTGAAGACAAAGGCAGCACGTACCTCTGAAACGGTGGTAAAGTTTTACCAGACTACACCGCCCTATAACCCAGAAGACATCCATCTTTATTCTCATCGCCGTGAGAACCTCAAATACTAATAAAATAGTTTTAGTGATAATCTTCTTACGTGTTTGTTCAGTTGAACAAAAAAGGATCATGGACAATGTTCAGAAACTATCGATAGTAACTGTAGTTTCGATGGGACATGTGTGAATAGAAATGTGGGTAATGCGAATGTTAACAGCTGTTACGATATAAATATTGCGAGACCCGAGATAATAATTACGATCGCAAATAGAGCCATTTGTACCATAAATAGAGGGCACAGGCCAATACGATCGATAATAAGGCCACTGAGAATATGTCATTAAACTGGTAAGTTGTGCTAATTTACGGACATTTGATTTGGCATAGAACGGGATGATGATGTTCTTCTGCGAACTGTTTGGTAGAAGATGCAGACAGTACGTTTCTTCGAAAAAAAATACCCGATGGCCTGGAAATGTGTTTAGGTTTCGGAAACAATAAAAATTTTCATAATTTCGGAGAAAAATGTGAGGCCGACGGGGAGAATCATTTTAATGTGTGTTTTATGGAAATTTATGATATAACTAGAAATAAACTCTAAGTGACTTACTTGTAAAAGATTTTAAGCTGAGTGGACAGAATTTCTGCTTTTTTAATCGAGAAAAATAGTGTAAATATAGTGTCATTTTAGAGAATATATTTTGTCGATTTATTTGTATTGGAATTCAGCCTTGTGATTAAAAGACGCCTACGTAATATTCTTATAATAGGCTGATTTGAATGTAAGAAAGGGCTCTATTCATAACAACAGTCGTAGAAACAAAAAAAATTACTGTGTACAGGTTAGTTTATTAAAGCTGGCGAAGTACAGCATCTGCCTTGAAATGAACAGTAATGAGTTTTCACCTTGTTATCAACATGGAATTTGTGCTGAAGGCCGTGAGACAATTTTGGCGTATATTCAAAGGCTTCCTACTGGTAGGTCTCAGACTTGTCTTGAGAAATTGACACTGGACAGGTTTTTCTACTCGTCCAGGTCTGAGGTTAACTTAACAGGAGGCCCGACAGATTCCTGTTTTATCGTCTTCCACCCTTTTGTACCTGAAGATGGAAGCCATGACCAAGAAACAAACGTATATATTATAAGAAAGTATTGCCCTAAAACAATACCATTGGGAATTTTTGGGACTATCAATATTCGTAATAAGTACGGGGTGGATTTATAATCCTGTATGACGCTATTTTTATTAACTTCAGTAAGAATTTTAATATCTGTCAGAGATCCAAGAACATTTATAAAATATCTACAGCTGATATTACGGTAGTATACTTAGCAGATATATTTACCGAAAAATTAGCATATTATAATCCTAGATCAATTTAACAAAAATTGTGTTTCTGAGTTTCTACTATTATCGTTATGAGAGATATGAAAACAAAATGGTCTAAGTGTTTCTTTTATTTTCAGAAGTGATTTTAGTCATGTAAAAGTTGTCCTTAAAGCAATAAATAAAATTTACGCAATGTAATAAAATGCTATTGAATAATATTACTATAATAGAAATATTAAAAGTACGCCATTTTGTAACAACTACCTTCAAGTTTCGTGACAATCCAAATTAATGTCACAACCTTACTATTGTCTCCTGTAATTCGTACAATAGATTATAACCACCTACCTACAATTACACGTTAGTCTGCACGAAGGACGTTTCTTAATCTTAATCATTACGACTCGCTCTTCGTAATTGTGGGATACATTTGTGTACAGCTTTATCTAATGAGTTCCGATGTTAGAAATCTCTTATGTAATGAATATATTCATCAGGTTACAGTCGATCGATGTCGAGTGAAAAGATCATGTAAGTCTGTCTGATAAATGTTATAGTTCAGTGAGATTTTCTGATGGGAGCACAGTGAGAAAGTATCAGGTTAATTTTATTAAGATTATTAATGTAGACCTTGTTTCAATCTGTATGACGTATGTTACGCGAAACGGCGAAGGCACAGTCGAAAGGGCTGTCGGAGTTCAATAGCTGGCAGAAAAACTCCATTTTGTTTCCTCATTGTCTCTTCCAAAAGGATTTTGAGATTGATAGAATATTTTATACTCTGGTGTAGAGAAAATATCAGATAAATTTAATTTTAAAAAAGTCAAACAATTTATTTTTAAAACAAAATGATGCGATATTCTAATTATTTATTTTGTAATAAATATTCATTTTTAGTATAGTTTCAATTATAAACTGAGAATGCCAACACGATCTATTTCACGAAGTGAATATTATTTTATTTATCACTATTTGTCTTTTAGAATTTAGATTATTATCTGTTTTCTGTTCAATTTAAAAATGGAGATGCTAATCATAACATCTTCAAGATTTTATCTCTTATTACTTATTTTATTTATATTATTGTTTGTAATACGAACAGTGTTTTAATTTTTATTCACAATTTGTATTAAACAAAATAATATTGTTATTAAAAAGGAAGAAAACACAAAATTCATAAATCAAGCTTCTAAATATATTAAGTCGGATTAAGAACAGATTAAGAAGAAGAAGAAGAATTCGCTGTGATTACATTTTTGTACATACCTACGTAATTAGTCATAAGGACAAGTTTACATGTTGATAGGAATTAGTTTAATATCCAGATAATATGAAGAATTAAAGGAGGACAAGGACTGTAATGCAGTGTAATCGGAAAATGTGGAGTGACTAAATACAAGAATTAAATTGTGTAAAGTCTGAAGGATCTTGCAGCCTAACCGTGCTTATTTGATTAAACAACCTCGAAATTGTAACGGATGAGTACGCATTTAGTGCACATGAGTTAGAGACACTAGTTAAGTTTGCTTGTCTTAGCAACTTAACTTGCATTGAGATTAAACTGGTAATGTATAATTTAATTCTCGGTAAGTTTATCCATAATGACCTTTATAAACAGGCTTATACTAAAAATTTGCTATTAGCTTTGCCTATTTCTGAACAGCAGCTTCACTCCGAACAATGTGTAGGTTATCACAGCCAACGGCTGTAAAGTATTAAGCAATTTTGACTTTGGTGAATGTATGGAACTGTACAAAATTGGTTAGTTCTGGAGGGGGGCGGGTTTCCTTTAATTTGAAACGAAATGGAAATCATGATTTGCTGAATTTTAAATGATGAATAATAACGGTGGATTGATTAGGAAATCTGCTTCATATTCATAAAGATCTGGGTTCAAATCTGGGGACGGATACCGACTATTTTTACAGATGGTTTTCATTACTTTCGTCAATTCTTTTAAGAAATGCCGAGACATCGTGTTAAATATGCAACGATCATTATTATCCTGCCAATTGATGCTATATAACCTATGCTCCACGGTCATAAGACAAATTCATTTAATGGATTAGACCGAATTTTTCAGATCCCCGACTTAAACGGAACGGATTAATTGTCCATGAACGTGTTAGCATTGAAAACAGTACCTGCCAGCAGCTAATACATTTTCCGTGCTTGGATCCAAGTTTATCTTTAGTATTCATATAAACAGAATTTTTACAGCTTTACATCTTTCGAACAAATTTCTTAATCGGTAATATAAGAAGTTTACTTTGAAACATACATAAATATATTGTCCATATCTATTATATTTTATTCAAAATCCATGTCTGTTTGTAATGAAGCCAGTTTTACTGTTTATTATCTATATTAAGTTACTAATTTGTATGTAAGATTTGAGGTTTTCACAACTGTGAGTATGAAGATTTCTGTCTTCTGGGTTGCTGCGCTGTGTAGTCTGGTCGATGTTTACCAACGTTTCAGAGGTCATACTGCCTCTGTCATCAGGGCGATGAGTGTTTATCTGAAACGTTGGTTAACATCGACCAGACTACACAGCGCAACAACCGAGAAGACAGAAATCTTCATACTAATTTCTATTCGAATTGAATAAGTTCAAAACAGCAAACTCGTAGCGACTTACCGTGTAAGGGTCCGATGATCACCATGCAAGCAATCATCAGCATGATCACCCTCCTCTTCCTGTTGTTTTTCCCATCCTTGAAGGCGACTCTAAAAGTCTCGGAAATGTGACGAATGTCAAAGAAATCCCTCAGAAACCCACAAGTCTGTTGTTTGGATGCTTGTTGCGTCTTTCTCTCTTCTTCTGTTTTCTGTCGAGGCGACTCTTTAATCCTGAACAACCCGTAACAAAAACTCATAACGTACATTGTTGCAGATATAGAGAAGATACCATAAAACCCGATTTCCTTGTAGAGAACCCCACTGAGAGCCATTCCCACAGGAACACCAAGTGATACGAACAGGTTCACTATACCAATCCTTAGCGTTCTCATTTCAACTGACGTCACATCAGCAATGTAACTGAAGATAGCCATAAACATTGTGAACCATCCACCTGTAAGGGCAGGGAATAGAGATTCAACCAGTCCAGCAACTTCCATAGGCAATTCGAAGAAGAAGTAGGTGCAGAGGATGAGCCCAATGCAAGTTAGGAACTCTCCAGTTATCGGAAGGAGCATGCAGGGTTTCCGTCGTCCGTGTCTGTCCGACCAGGACCCTAGGAAGAGCATCAGGAAACACGGCAGAGCGCTCTGTACCATCGTCTTCCAGATGGTCATCCCTGCCACCAGCTGCTGTACCTGGGTTTCTTGTTCCGTGTAGTTCGCTGTTTGGCGAGCGGTGAGGGCGGCACAGACTTCATCATCGTATCTGAGGTTTACACGACAGGCTTTTTCCAAGTTGAGATTCTGTGTAGCTAACATAGCCAGCACGCATGGCATGATGTAACAGGCCAACATAGGCTCAACCGTAATGTTCGACGTGAAGTATTCCCACTTCTCACGGTTTGTCATGGTCTTCCACGGCGTCTCTCTTGCATCACCGCCATTCTGAACTTGAGTTTTGGTTTTCTTTTCGTCAGACATATTTATGAAAATCTTAAAAAATGAGAGCAGTAAATATCAATACTACCACTGTAATACTTGGAAACGTCTCACTTAAATTTTTGGCTTTTTTAAGTATTAAAATATTTGTAACCAGAGATTTTCTCGTCGCTTAGATATGATATAAAAATCTTGCAGATAGTTTACATTACATACAGTCAATGTTACTGCCACTTACGTATTTATATTATCATAAAAATTATTTTGTTGTACGATGATAATTATGTCACCTTTCACGAAAATATTAATTTGATGATCGAAGGCGTAAAGAACAACTGTAGGCAAATTGTTCAAACTATTATTAACATTTCATTAAAGACAACGGGTCTGAAATTTTTTCTGTCACACGAGTTAGATTTCTTTGAAAATATTAGAAATATTTTTGCTTCTAGGTGTCAAAACAAATCTGCTACTGACAACAGACATAAAATAGGCTTTATAGCATTTATTTGAATATTTAAAACCACGGAAACAAATTATATTATCTACATTATAAAGCAGACAACGAAATGTATTAAAAATCTTAATATTATCACAGAAACACTGAATATTTGCAGGACGCTGTGTGAAGGCCGATGGGGCATTGACCGTGTGATAGATTCTCACCTTACTAGACGAGGGAAAAGTGACTGAACCACTGTGCCGCGCGTTGAGAACTGGTAGCTGCTGTCTACCGGGTCTGCGAACAGACTGTCGTGACACCACGTGAAGCTGAAGTTTTCGTTACCCCTCCACCTCTCCACAGTATTACTGCTGGCATTCATTAGTTTGATGATGTCACATGAATCAGGAAATGCGGGTGGCAATCACATTCTGTCTTCCACAATTTCACAAATGCCGCAAAATCTCGTGGAACAAAGTCCTTTTTGAGTATACAATATTAGCTCAGCTACTTAAATCCTCCGACTTGTAAGAAACCTGAAGATTTGTTATCAAGTTCAGAGGAAATCGCTATTGCCTGCACAAAGTCGATATGGTCCGTAACCTCCATCCCTATTTTGTTTAAGATTCGTTTTAATATTATCTTTCCATTTAAGCCTAAACCTCGCTCCTTAAGATTTTTGTTTAAAATCTTTTGTGCATTTCTCATCTCTGCCATGCGTGCTACAACCTGGTCAGTTTTGTTCTACTTGATTGATCATCATGATGATGGTGAAAAGCTTCTTCAAATCTTTGAAATTATAGGGAAGGTATTTTACTAGTTGCCTTACGTTTGTTTGTTTTTGTTTTTTTAACTCAAGTTTTTATTCCACTTTCAGATATGACTGTGCGTTTTATGTGCTTGTACTTAGAACAATACTACCCGTACAAAGTATTATTTACAAATATTTGTTTCGTTAGACTAGGCTGTATGTTTCTATAAAATGTCACGAAAGCAATTCGTTTTAAATTCCGCCTTAGCAGTGATATTTTCATGTTTCTTCATTTTCATTGGTGCATTCTCCAAACTTAAGGACGTTCATTTTTTGTAGCAGCTCCTCACTTAACTTGGCACGCTCTACAGAAAGCTGTGAACCGTTGTAATTTCTTACGTTTAATCTTATTTTAATTTTTGCATTTATTTTGTTTTTGTGTTACGAAAAAAATATGCTTTTCGTTCTGTCATCGGTGGAAATACGAAAGTATTTAAAGTCACAGTCATATATTGTGGTGTAAAGCACGCCTATGGAAGCTGTATGTACTCTGTGGAGTATGATTTTCCATTCTTGTTTTTCTTTGCTTTCTGTTTTATTTATTTAATTTTTGGGAGTGAGCATCTACTTCTGAAATAATAGGCAATTCCGTCACGTTTGACTGTAGGAGCTCACTGTTTGTGGGATTTAAAAAGAGAAAAACTAAAATTATGTTCTCGTAGCAATAAATGCAAACGGGACTATGGTGGCGCCTATGGTGGGGACTTGCAGAGTCTGCTTTTGGCGGAAGTCTGGAGTCAGGCGGAGGTTTTGTTTTGGTATGTTTGGTACAAATCTAGCTTCAATTGCCTTAAATATTGTTACACGTTTACTGGTCATACTGCACTAAAGTGAAACATAAACGGAAAAGTGATGAACTGTGCGCCGTTAGCAACCTTCCTTTCACTAATTTCATATTCATTTCGTGAAGATGTTATTAGTATTCGAGGTTCCTTCTGTCTAAACCCACCAGAGAAGGTCGTGTAGCGAAAGGAATACGAACTCTGCAGTACAATCCTGACCTTATTTACATGTGATGTAGAAAGAATATGAAAAGTTTCGAAGCAGTGACACGACAAGTCACGAACGCAGTTGTTTTATTCTTTCATTCGTGATTCTACTTACAGTCCACGACTGTAATCTTGAGACTTGCGGGGTGAGATAGGGTCTGCCTTTAACACTACGGACTTCCGGAATTTCTTGCAAGTCTCAAGATTACAGTCGTGGACTGTATGTAGTTCTCTTTTCGGTGACTACCTTCAAAAACCGCATTACTCTGTTGACAGCTGTCACCCAAACCGATATTCTTAAAAGTCAAAGCAAAGCTTATCAGTAATGGTGCAAATATAAGTGGTTTATAGAAATAAAACATAAATACTTAAAGGTTAATAAAAATTTAATAAACTTTATATTTATCAGTATTTTGTAGTCTGAGAAGTTTTCTTATCGCATTCATTGTTTCGACCTTAGTTCATTTTTACAAATTTACTGTTGCCAATCCAGAGATCTAAACAGATTTATCAAGCATTTTAGGGGGTTCATATTAAACTAATTTAATCATGACGCTGTAGTTACGTTGTGCACTTAGGTTTTTTTCTATTCTCTTTCATTCTTAGCAGTCTAATGCCTGTTTCGGCCTCAAAGCGCTATTTAATACGGCAACATAATCTAGGATTCGGAGCACTGATACCCCTTCCAAAACGAAATTCCGCTTGCTTGAAAGCATCAAAAGACAGGTAAAATAATACGCCTAATAAGACAATAATACTCTTTAACCAGAACATTGAACACATGATAATATTACACGGGAAGTTCATAACAATTAAAGCTAATAATGGTGCAAATCTAATGATGTTCCAAGCATCTATCTAAATGTAATTTTAAAAGTACTAGAATTAAATATTAAATCAGATGAGACAATGAGGACTTTTTTCTTCAAACAGATGATAGGTTCGGTCCCACGTAAATGTAGGTAAAAATGTGTCCTTTAAGCACACTGAAATTATCCTTGTAGTATGTAAATAGAATGGAGAAGAAAGGTAATATATATATGACTCTTTTCTAATGCTTCGTGGAAAATTTCCGGATTTTTAAGCCTTGATGTTGTCGTATTAACTGTGTAAGATCCGTCACGGATGTTGATTTTTGTAGAATCGCGAAAATACGAAACAACTACTCAGAAGTTTACACTGTGTCACTACATCATTGACGTGTACACGTGTTCATGTTAAGCTTAGGCCGTGTTGAAGAAAGAAAGCTTGACATCAATATGCGTACAAAGTGAAAATTTATTGTTTAAGGCTGTTTGAAGTCGTGTTGTAGCGGTTAACACTTTTTTGTACTAAGTGCGATATCCCAGATCCTAGACTTCGACCCAAGACCAGGTGTACTGGCTGAGATATACATGGTATTCCTCTGTTATTTCAAGTATTTCCTGGAGTACTATATTCTGTATGCCACGACCGTTTCCTTTCTGCCTCATCCTAAATCTGCATTCATGATCGTGCTATATGAAATACGCAGTTCACAAAATATATGACAATAACAAACGTGACTTGGTTATGAGTTGTCTGAGGTTAGTCTGCGGGATTTTTTATTTTCTTTGCTTTGTTATAGGTCCTCTTCCTGCCGAAATTATTGATAATATGCAGAGAAATTACGTTGTTTTAGCCCGTTTAAAAGACAGCACTCAATTCCTGATATAGGAATTTAGAATCAAGGCTTAACTTTGTTGGCACGTACATGGTAAACGCAACCGTGCTGAAAATGTCTACTGTGACTAACTCCCTGGTGTGGGGATTTTCTTAAAACGTTTACGACTACTTAGCTGATCAAATAATTCCCCGCGCTTGTGTAACGAAGGTTTATTACCATCTTCATAAAATCCATCAATTGGACCCTGTCCTGAAATAGTTGAAACCAGTTCACACCTTCACATTCTGCTGATTCAAAATCAGTTTTAATGCATACCTACTCTTCTCTAAACAGTCTCTTACCATCAGATTTTCCTATCAAGGTTTCATTTTTTTTCTATGCATGCGATGTCTCCCTGTATTTATTAGTTACCGACGTAACCAAGCTATTAACATTACGTTAAGGGTTCATATTATGAACTTTCTATCAATGTAACTGTCTCCATCCTCCTCCTACCGCCTAATTCTTATACCCGAATATTGTCTGAAATACTTTATCAGGTACCCACAGTCTCTTATAAATATAATAAAGGAAGCATCTTATTAAAAGTATTATTGGAACATTTGGAAGACAGTCCTTAAAGTGTAATATAAAGGGTGATGGAGATAAAATAACGGGTGGAGGGGGGCATGACAACGAGCTCCAATATCTGTAGCAGAGGAAGTGATAGCATATCTGCGGGTCTCTTGGAAAAGTTAATATTAAATTATCATTAGTTTTGTTAAGGATTATCAAAAAAAATCACGCAATCCATTTCTGACACATGTTCTGTTTGTCAAAAAATATATTACATTGACATCAGAAAACAAAAACAATGTCATGTTAAGTATTGGAAATGTCCACCGCATTTAGCCATGCATGCATTCATTCTTTACCTCAGCCCGGCGACGAAAAAGGTTCGCCAGATGAGATATTGTCGATTTTTCTGACACAGGAAAATCGGGAAATTTCTCCGGAACTCAGTCTGGAAATTTTAGTAGAAACGAGATGCCGGGTAGTGTTCGACAACGAACACTCGTTGAACTTTTAAAAAGAACATCATTGTATTTCGACTGTTGAAAGAGAACTGACGGATTGTCGCCAACAGGTTACAACATGAAATTGCCTGCGTGGGCTTTTGTATAGATCCAGCGATATTGTATGTTTATTCATCCAGTCGAATTACATTGGATTGAATTGCAGCCAACAGTGAATATTTAAATATGGGTTGGAGGCCTTTTCGTTCACTGCACAATTTCTATACTACGCCACTAAAACTTTGACTGGCCACTTACTCATCTATGTTAATGTTCCTTATTTATTGCCTTCTGGTTTACACAGTACAGATCTATTTTTCTTGCTGGTATCAATCGTTTAAACTTTATGCACCTGGCCTTTTTTCATACGCCCCACTTTTTACCTGAGACGTATGTGTCGACCAAGTTTGTTCGGTCCCCATAAAATACTTGAACTGTAGATGCTGTTTTAAGAAATGTAATTTTCACCCGCATTTACTTCACACTGGAGAGTAAACCAGCCGAAACATACCAAGTTTAAGCAAAGTGTGTCGTCAGTAACCGGACAGTTTTGTTTAAGAACACATCCGTGTGTCATGACGGCTGAAATAAGGGCATCCGTTATGCTTCGTTGCTATTAGCATTCACATCAGGTACAAGTGTCCACAGGCATTTGTCTTTTAAAGATGTTCTCCTACTACTGGGGTTCCCCTCTTAGTACTACACGTTAACGTCGCTAAAGCCACAAATCTTTATTACATGCACGAGTTATGTAATGAAACCTCCTTCGGCGAAAAGCTTTTGCGGGCTAAATAATCTTATTTAATTACGGAATAAATACCTTTCATGCATGATTATACACTGGTACAACGTTTTATCTGTATGTTGAAAGAAGACCATTAACAATGAACAGATACACTCGTTCAATAGAACAAAAGATGTAAGTTTAGTTCATGCGTAACTTCTGCAGCTTGCAACTTGTAATGCATTGTAAACCGAGCAGACGTGACTTGGCTTAATGACAGAGTAATATCAGTAGGTCAGACCAACTCCGTTGATGATGTGCACTTAAGTTATGTTACTCATCTAGTCTGATGCAAATATACAAAGTGGGGCAGCGTTCATTTATTATATTTAAAGATGAACTAATCCACCACAGATTATTCATAGTGCTTGTCAATTGAAACACAAGTATTTTGCATTGTTGAGAAACATCATAACAAAGATACTTCGTAAAAATTACACCTGTTAGTTGTCGTCTATCAAGACTGATGCAATGGGTTTATAACACTTTTTCGTTAAGCGCATTATCATGGCCAGTGATAAGGCATTAATTTATTCAGAAATTCTCTGTTTGAAATTATTTAAGTCGGCAGATCTGGCCAAGGAATGTCGCGCCATAACGGGAAATTATTTGATCAAACATGGTTTTTAATTAAATATATGTAGGATATGTAATAAAACTTCAATTATGCCCTTAAAATGAATTGAAGGGAATTTTAAGAAGATATAAATTAAAGTTTGTTTAGGTCCGTCGTTGGGCTTATGTGATCTTTAAATAATCCGAAGTAAACAGTTTAATCTAATACTTCCGGTGCAGATGTGCCGAGTTTGATAGAGATCAGTTTGGTAGTTTGAGCCTTCTTTCACACTGACTGACGAACATGATGAAAGAAACAAACCGTTTTAGAACTTCTTTATTGGCTGAGCTAATATGATGCTTTCAGTGCATAATTTACACACATTTATTGTGTAAGATTTGAGGTTTTTCAGGGCCCTGATGACGGAGGCAGTATGACCTCTGAAACGTTTGTAAACATCGACCAGACTACACAGCGCAAAACCCAGAAGACAGAAATCTTCACACATTTATTGATTTTATAGATCACAATATCTGATTCAACCCTCAAATGATCTGACCTCAGTATATATACAGGCATACCTCGCTTTATTGCGCTTCGCAGATGTTGCTCTTTTTTTAGAAATTCAAGGTTTGTGGCAACCCTGCGTCGAGCAAGTCTATCGGCGCCATTTTTCCAACAGCATGTGTTCACTTCGTGTCTTAGTCACATTTTGATAATTCTCCAATTTTTTTTAGACATAATGATATTGCACACTTAATAGACTACAGTATAGTGTAAACATAACTTTTATATGCACTGGGAAACCAAAAAATTCGTGTGACCTGCTTTATTGCGATATTCGCTTTATTGCTGTGGTCTGGAACCGAACCCACAATATGTCCGAGGTATGCCTGTATAAGAAACGGAGCGCGATGTTTGGTATATTGTGTAATTATCATAAATAAGGAGTTAAGACTTCGATATGTACTACTGCGCTCTGTTAAGTTACTTAATTGCACAACTAAGTAGATAATGCTCCTTTCAGTATTTAAAATGTGTTTTCGGATTTTCACTTTACAGACTTCGGTGTATGTGCATTGGAAATTATATTCGTTCTCACAGCCTTCCATGTGTTTACAACATTATACGTATTGCTTTTTCGAAACGAGTTTGGGGATGAGATATTTAATCGAGTAAAATCACGAAAAATATGGGGGTAGTTGGCCTTAAGGTTCGATCCGTGATACCTAAAACATTCCAGCGAATTTCAAGTATTAGAAAGTTGGTTTTAAAAATAACTGCTGACGTAATTATATTGGACAAATATTATTGTTGTTAAGCATGAATAACATTAGTCCTTGTCTTTACTTATCAGAAGTTTGTGACGAAACATACTACAAGAACTCTGTGGTTAATCCCGGACCAGAATGACTGACGTCAAGACTTTGTAAAAACATTTTTTTAAGCCCCTGCCTGAAACAGTATGTTTACTTTACAATTTTGCGTTATTATCGTGTATGGTTCTCGGTATTACCTTTGCGTAAGCATAAGATAGCTTACCTGTCTGCGTAATACGGGCCTATTTTAGACCTATTTTCTAGCCTACTTTTTGTGTAACTTCGAACCAGGATAACATAGTACAACTGGCTATCGCTTGTCGTTTATATACTGTAGTTTTCCGGATGATGACATCCTGTGGTTATGTAGATGGTTAACATTTTAGAGGAAAGTTAGAAATCATAGCATCACTTCATTTAGTTTATGTGTACATTTTGCCACAGTCAGGAGTACTGAGAAACATGTTTATTTCGTGCTATGGTGAAGTTAAAATTATCATAGTATCTAATATCCACATGAAATGTTATAGAGTAGCCTACATAAATGAATAGTCCATTATAAATCAATCCTATAATAAGTCAAAAGTCTACACTGTCATTACTACAGGTGTTAAAGAATTAGTATTCTTGATTTATTATTCAAGAGCACGAATTCTGTAAGACCTGTGATTATGACAATGTAGACTTTTGACTTACTATAGGATTGATTTACAGTGGACTATTCTTGAAGGTATTCTATAAAACTTCAAACAGATAACTTATAAGGTTCTTGTTTATAATTATAATTATATAGAGGAATACCAACATGGCACTGAAGCATACAAAAATGCAAAACGTGTACCAGACTACACGGCGCTACAACCCAGACAGTCATCTTCCGGCTTACTGCCGTGAGAACCACAAATCCTACTTAACCTTACGTTTAACCAATACAAGTAAATGCCTGTCCTTCGGGAAGAGTTTAAATTTGGTCACCCCAGATTGGGTTATGTAGGTTGCAGTTCAGTAGACAAGCTTTTCTGCTTATTGAACTAAGTGGCTTATCAACTAACTCCATCTAATCAGCACGTGTCAGCAACAATTGGCTTGTTTTATGTGTGTAGGAGGTCATGGGAGAATTATTCAATATGGACGAGGTTGTAAAGGCGAACACTCTGAACAGACAGAAGGAATATGTAGTTGATTTGTTGCAGAAAAATTCCCATATAAAATTAGGCATAAATAAGATAAACAAGATTAGTAACACATAACTGGAAGTGTAATAATGCTTATCAGTATAGGTGTTGATAACAGCGTTGTTGCAGATAGTGTGTTAAAGCTGTGGTCCGCAAGTAGCTTGTTGAGCGCACGCAGTTCTTCCTATAAGAGAACTTGGTACATGATATGTATATAGCTGATTCTAATCAATGGCCTTATTGATCCTGAGCAAGTCTGTTAACCTTATCTTCCATTCCGCAATCACTGTTATACTTTTAACGCTGCAAGTTAAATGTTTACGTCCCTGTCTTCATAAGTAACAACTTCCGAAGTTATTAAGCAGTTATTAGCATGCTATAAATATGTTAGTGTTTCTGGAATTAGTGCAGTGTTTTCATATAAGGTTTTTAGATAACATACAGTTCAAATTTGTGACGAATTATATGAATTAATAAAATCAGTCTTGATAAGATGATCAAATCAAGGAAACAAGATTGGTGGGTGCAGATTGGATTCGTCTGGCTCAGGGTAGGGTCCGTCGACGGGGTCTTGTGAACACGACAATGAAAATTCGTGTTCAAAAAAAGTTCGATGAATTTCATGACTAGCTGAGCGACTATCAGTTTTTCAATATAACTTTTTTTCCATTAGTAGATTTACTGTGAGTCGACGATCTGGTTTGTGTCCCCGGCAGATAAAATTAATTTTCTCATTTTTCTCGTTTGCCACCCAGTTCAAACCGGTTCTAAAGCTTGATCAGCCTTTGGTTGTTGTTGTTTTTTTGTTTTTGTTTTTTGGGGGGGGGGTTTGCCCGGAGATAAATCTGCCGAAGAGAAAAGCCGATTATTTATCTATATAGCAAATTTGAAATGATATTAACAGGAAAACTGAAGGACTCATGGAAAAACCTACCCCAGTACCACTTTGTCTAAGAATTCCACAGAGACTGATCTGGGTGCTAACGAGGACCTCTACGATGAGATACCGGCTACTAATCGCCTGAGCTATGACACAGACTACACTTTCCATAATTGAACATAGGCAACGTATTGTTTCAGAAGTACCAGACTTTGTAAAAATCATAACAGTCCGTGTAATGCTCCGACAAACGTGAAATGGACGAAAATCGTCATGCAGATGAAGTTTTAACATTCAGTCGCTGGCCTTGCCTGTAGTGACTGAAAACTCATCCGGTATCTCTCTGAAGCTAATTAGCTCGCGAGGACATGTGACATTGTGCTTAGAAGCGTCCAAGCTTAGCCGCCATTGTTCTTGTCAATCATATAATGAAGTGGATGGAGTTGGATGGCATCAAATGCATGTTAATATAAAGTTTTAGAGTGGTCCATTTGGTCGCAATTACTGAATTGCTGCCTACAAGCCATCTTCTGCACACTATTTATCCTAATTCACCAGCCGTTCTCAAGTACTTCAACTGGCGTAGCACACTCCTGCACATCTCTCAGTTAACTTAGCAATGACATTGACAAATGAGGCGACATAACCTTGAATTTGCACGCTTAATGAAAATAGTTTTCAGCACTAAATTATCTGTATACGGAACTAGCAATAACTTCAAGAAGTTCAAGATAAAGAAAAATCTTACAATTTTCACAACTTTTCACGCAGATTTAAACGACAACTCACATTATAAACGTGTCAGTAAAAGGGTAACGTACTAATCCTTAAGACAGTTGTCCAAACCATGTTTCTGACAGGTCAAATATAAATGTAAAGTGGGGTACTCAGGAGTGGTTCTTGTTTTCGATAACATCGCTTTACACATGAATTGTAACAATAATAAAAACTTGGCTTTTTAAAGCGCAACTTATCCCACTTTAGTTCAGACGTGATTGGCATACGTGATATTATGTAACATAATGTCACTCCTACATAATTACAGTGACATTCACTCATGTGCTATTGTGCTCGTAACTGAAAATTCGTGTCGTAAGAACTGTCTTGGTGTCACATACGTTTCTTAATACCCACAGACTTCATGACGAATTATTACTCGCTAAGAAATAATGAATTCCCCATACCCCTGAGCACGAAGACATGACTATGTGTAGGTAAACCAGTGGTAGGCGTGACATTTTCAAAACTGTTAGCCGAATCTTGAGTCTGGGTCCAGGGGAGGTTGAACATTTTGGTAGTTGAATGTATACATTGTACAAGACAGCTATGCAAATTTGAGCAAAAAATTAATGAGGTGAATGAATAAAAGATGAAAGAAATGTAAGCTAGAAAACTGGTTGGCAACTACTGAGATTTTATATTGCACCTCGTACTTCAGCTCGATGAGATGATTCTCTCTCTCTAGGGAACATATCTATCACGGAGTCATAGAATTTCGGATTATTTTCCCAGACTTGAAATTCAGTTTTGTACAAAGAATAAGATAATTTGCGTAACCTATTCTTTTATTGTATTGAATTTTACGAGAAAAATAGATGGTTGGTCTTCATATTTAAATTACTATTTTTTCCCTTGGAAGCAAAATCCCTTTAAAAAATTAGTGTGTTAGCAGTCGATATTTTGCTAACATATTATCTCTTAAGGACAGGCAGCCCATTCACCTCGCAAGTCTGCACTGAAACGAGACTCACAATTGCGCCTGCGCGAACAGGAGGCCCACGTTAAGCCAGACGTATGTGGCTAACATCAACTCGCCAGCTGGAGCTGCTAAAGATAAGTTTTACCTTTTTGGTCCTGTGATTGAGTGTATGGGATTCTATTGAAGTACGAGAGTAAAAATTCGTTTAAGTGTTAGCAGGGTTCACACTTATACCATGAACGCTTCGTTCCTGAGACCTGCATAAGTGAGATTTCTTTCATTATTTCCCTTGAAGAAGATTATTATTAATCAGCTCTACGCTCGATGATCACATCTTAATCATCGATAATAATTACACAATACCTGGATGGTGCGATGAAGGCTGTACTGGTGATTTGTAGTTTATTTAACGTCTCTGTCATTAATTTAGAATGATAGGATGATCAATGAATTGTAAAAAAATAGAAGGAGGCGGTCGTGGCCTAATTTAAGAAACAAAACCTGAGTGTAAGTGAAGAGACTTAGTAAAACCACACAAAGATAATTTGTCTCAGGGCCGAGATTTGAAACCGTAGGGAAATTAAAAATGCATACAAAATATTACTCGAAGTATGTGAAGGAAATAGGACGCTTAGGAGACCTAGGTGTGCGTAGAGGATAATATTAAAATGGATTTTAGAGGAACAGGATGTTGTTTGTGAACTGGATTCAGCTAACTTCAAATAGGGTCTACTGGTGGTGTGTTATGATCAGAGAAATGGCTTTTGGGTTGTATAAAAGATGGAAATGTTTTTTAATTAGCTGAGTGACTATCAGCTTCTGAAGAACTTTCTTCTGTTGAGCTAGTTACTTATGAAAATGATGATGACAATATTCTACTACTAACAATAATAATAATTCCAACTGAGGAAATAAAAAAGTCGATATTCAGAAGCATTAACTGCAAAACATTAACATATGCCATTTTCTTGTGTATAAAAATATATTTTAGCATCCAATGGGATTCATTTTAACTTTAAGAATGTTGAACCCTTTCCATTCTGACAATTTCAGGAGAACGGCATTGTTTGTTTGTTTGTTACAGTGTCACGATTAATTGGCTTTATAGGTACCAGCATAAGATTAGATAAAAATGTCAAGAGATGCCATTTTAGGTTTCGTGCCACTGTTAAGTCCCATACAACCGATAAATTGCGCCCTACAGCGAAGAAGAACCCGACGTTGCAGTAATTATGTTTTTATGTAATAAAGATAAATAATTTTTTTATTAAACCGGAAGATTACTTGGTAGTTATTTAAGGAATAAAATTATTTGTAGTTGCGAAGGCTTCTTTTTATTACTACGAAATTATTAACATCCTTGAGATGAATAGCGTTATTGTTTTACGTTGGGAATTCAACCTTCGTCCCAGTATCTAAACATCATCTTATAGCCTAGTTGCCGCAGTACATTGTACCAAATCAAGTAAAATGTATGTTTACAGTGCCGATCTCACACCTAAAACAATTCAATAATCAATATACTGGTAAAATATCGGCAAAATACTATAAAATATCGGTAAATTTAAACTAATTTGCCATGAAATATCCTTAGATTTTATTGTGTCAGTAAAATAATTGTCTGGGGACTGGTTTCATTCCTGGTTGGGGCAGAAACTTTTCTGTTTGCCACCAAGTTCAGTCTGATTCTGCGTAGTACCCAACGTCCCATCGAATGCGTGTCGGGAAATCTTCCCAGAGGATTAATCACAGGAGCTTAAAGCTTACCACTCACTTTACCTACAACCGAGGTGTTCATCTTCCATACTTCTCTGTTGGTTGGTAGGACCTAGGCTATTTGTCAGGGAAAAATATAATTTCTCCTTTACACGACATGTACCAGCTGCTTCTATAATCACTTTGCCAACAGAGTTTTTTTATGGATTTAGTATGATTCTCAGACTAAACATCGATTATTTCCCTAAACAACATTAAATAATTGATCTATGTAAAGGGAAAGTGTAAATTTGATTTAAATAAGCTTTTAAGTTTGTTACCTTTGTGAAATAACACATTGACTTGCATACTCGATCATATTAAAAGACAAATATAGAAGGAAAGAACTCACGTAATTAATATTCAAAATGTTGGTTCCTGCCCCCAGGAAGAAAACACGATATGCGTCTTTAAAATAATTGTCAGACTTTTAACGATAATGAAGAAAATAGTTTATCAATATCCTGAGAACCAAGTAAAACCATAGAAGGAATTTATTAACAATTTATGAACGTTAAAACTGGTGGTATATATGTTACAATTAACTCATAAACAGTTAAGACACACTTATCAAAAATTAAGTTTTTTTAACCTGTAAGTGATGTGCCTTATCGCTTCATAGGCAACTGTAATTGGCTCAGCCTGTATTTAAATGTCAAAAAATTAATTTCTTGACTAAAATGTTACGACAATGCCAACATAATACTGTATAATACTAACGTGTGGGTCTATTGTATAAAATAAATGTCTAAAAAATGTAAAATAACTATTATTAAACTGTTAATGAAGTACACTGACTGCAAGAAATAAAACCTTGTCATAGTTTATATCCGTCTTGTGAAATAACAATGACTTGATAATAGTAAAAATATATTTTGCGTCATAATGTCGTGAATCCCTCACATGTTTTTTTGCTATCAACATCCTGTTGAGAGGACAGACTGTTTATGATAGCCGTAGGACAAACTCTCATGAAATGCAATTATATTATTACATAATTTGAATTATTATGAAATTTTAATGTACGTAATTTATACACAAGGGCAAGGATAATCCCGTCCCCACAAAACACATTCAAAAATAAATGCCTACATTAAAGGTATCCGAAAATCAACTGCCAAATTTTATGTTATGTGACGATAAAACACCGGAAGCTTCCTTCCAGACTGAAAACACACACACACACACACACACACACACACACACATACACACAGGAAAAAGTAAAAAGTGTTCATATTAACATCGATAAGAAATTTTAATAAAGAGTTAATACACTTTCTAATTCTTGAAAACCATCTACACAAGAGTATCTTACAAATTTAAGTAGATTTAATTCGTGATACATTAACAAATATCAATACTTGAATTGTTACTTATATGTACAACCCTTTACTCGAACTTCGTAAATATTTCTGGGCCATATTTTCTGTCAGAAATAATAATACATAATTATAATAACAGTAATTTAATCTGAGCTTCTTGTAGTGACCTCAAGTTTCATGAAAGCCTTATATAAGCCTATACAACCATGTTCCCTTCTCAGCAACATACGTACTTTTATCAAGTACAGACAACTGAAAGTTACGCAATACAATTAACTGATATAAATTACATTTCATATTTCTGAAGTAAATCCATATTTATTTTCCTACCATCGAAATATATGTAGTACAATCGAAATTGGATTGAATTAAAAAAAAGGCGAGGCTTGTTTAATTTCAAATTTTCCAAACAATTTGTTTGTACTACAGAAAACGCGAAAGTGTTAATAGAGATATCGATCTTTTATTTGAATAACTGTACATCTTAACATCTTATTAATATAGATTACATTCACTGATTCACGTATTGTCAAACTGTAGAAACTATAAATTTGTAACAAGGTATTTGTTCGTGCAACCGATTATCGTATTTAATATTCAGAATTTCTATAGCAGAACATGAAACTATAAAATCTGTAGTCAATTTAATAACAAACCAAAACGCTGCTGTTTTGTAGGAAACACGCCGGTATTCGAAAAAGGGAGTTCTGCGTTCTGCTATCAACATATTTCCGCATTTAATTTCACAGCTGTAAGACTAATTCTCGACTTATAGCAATTCACAACATGAAATGGTAAATTAACCTTATTAAATGATTTATTATACTGTTCCTATACTTAGTATTGAAAGTTAATTAATGGTTATATACAAGTAAAATTTGGCACATATTTTCTGTTTACATATATATTTATTTATTTATTTATGTGTATTTCTATCATGAAAATATTTAAGGCGGACAGCGAAATTCGCCATCTCGACACGGCTGTGCCGTACGTCTGTCGTTCCAATTTTATCCCTATAGACACACATAACAAAAGAAACAGACACCAAAGATACCAAGTGAGTCACAAAGCAGATAGCGTAATGTCTTATGGTAATTTGCTTAGTCACTTTACATACCAACAATCGCATTACAGATAAGAAATTATGGAAGCTGTCGAAATCTGGCCTATTTATTGTCAACCCAAAAAGGAAAGTATTTAAAAAACAACACAGAATTTAATGTATGTAATAACCGCATTGTTACACTAACGTTCAGTCTTTAACTACGAAAATTCACTGATGTTTTAAGTTTCTAACGCATCTGCCTAACCTCAAAACTTTGCACACCGTTCAGTTTACTGATATATAAAATCACGCATACAAAAAAAATTGTAAACAGTCTTATTTGTATGTGTGATTTTATATATCTGCCTAACGCTATTTGGAAACATTTAACTACGAAGAATTGGTGAGTAGAAATTGTGGTTCTCACGGTGGCGAGTATGAAGACGGTCGTCTTATCGGGGTTGTAGCGCCGATGACGGGGGTGGCAAGGAACTCTGAAACGTTGGTATACGTGTACCAGACGGCGCTACAACCCAGAAGACAGCCTTCTTAAAGAATTTGTTAAATTACGCGAACAAAACATTAATTTATGCGTATATTTTATTCACTTTTAACCCTTTGAAATACACTCGTAAAATGCGTGAAATTCAAATATCGTATCAGAATAGACGTAGTCCTGAGTAACGAGCAGAGAATTAAAGAATCAGAAAAAAAATGCATCTTCTCGTGATTTAATACTTGGGTGAGTGTATTTCACATTCCGTTCGTTTTTTGTTACAATAATGACCCCGTCGCCGTTGCATTAATAGAGCTGACAAGTTTATACAGATTCATTTCTCTTTGCTGCACGCCTTCTGAAAATCAGATAACCGACAATTACTACCACAACAACAGCTAAAAGAACAGCACCAATGACAATGGGCACTGTTTGGTCTGTGTCTTCCTCGGTGTTCGAGTTGTAGTTACCACTGGTAGTGGAAGTGCCCGCGGCTGTGGTGCTTCCATCGTCGTTTTCCGCCTTCAAAAATTCGTAGAGCGGTTGGAAATATTCCAGTAGGGCAGCGCCATTCATTTCTCGCTCGCCGGTCATTACGAACAGAGCCTCCCTCCAATGGCGGGAACTTCCGGGACTCAACCCATCCCTGAGCGACAGACAAACATTACCATACTTCAGTCCAATGACAGAAAGAAATTCGTTTTGTAGTTTATTAAGTAAAATAAAAATGTGGTGCACAAAATTATATCTAAAAATGTAGACAACGTAAAATTTAAAAGTGTACCTGGATAAAATTTCAAACATCTTTCGCGGTATAAGATTTTGATGGGATATTTGGGAGATCTAGATATGGATGGAGGATAATAAACGTATGAAATAGATTCGTGCAGTCCAGTTTATTGGCAGTGAGCGGGCTGTTACGAACGTTATGGTTTTATAAAAGGTGGAAATTTCGTGATTGGTTGAGTGATGATTATCTTCTCAGGAAGGACTCTACTACATGGTGGTATATCGCCTCACCTCAAGAGTTGTCCGGCTTCCGCCGAGTTGTAGATATCGCACTTATGAAGAGGTTTGTCAGGGTTGTTGGGTTCATACTCTCCGGCAGCGATGCACAATGACTTGTGGAATTGAAACTGCAGGATGTGTGCCACGAAGTATCTGTAATGTTACATTGTTGTTCTAAGGTTATCTGTAAAGCACGTACTCCAACAATGCAAGAAGATGTTGCTCTATTAAAAGATGTTTCACGTGGTTCTGAAACGGCCCTGTGACGTTGCCAGAATTATGAACTGACTTATAAGCGTCCGAAAATAACTTTTTAAAAAAATACAACCATCTTCAAAAATGTAAAGATGCTGTTTACATTCTTCTTTATAAACGAGAACTTAATTAAATGATAAATGCGATGATATCGCAGTTTGAAACGTCTGTTTTAAATTCTTTGAATTTAAAAAACTAATATTTCTTATGCTATTAGGTTTTAAATTTATTATATCAGATTTTTTCGACATAATTAATTAAGAATTTGTGCTAAAGAATAAGAAAGACTGTTACATTTAAGAAGAAAATACGATAATGGCGACGAAAGAGAAACGAATCAAAGAAGGAAGAATGTGATGGGGTAAAAGTATTTTAAATAGAAAAGTCAAAAATTAAATAGGACTAGCATCGGGATAGAGAGGCACAGGAAGAAAAATAAAGAATAAGAACATTGAACGTAAAAAGGGAGAGCAGAGAGTGTGGAGGATGAAAGAAGAGAGAACGCAAAGTACCGCGTACTTACGAGATGTACTGTGAATTTGCTGGTACGTGATACTTTGCACCAGGGTCAAAATATAACTCAGATCTTGGTCCTGGGGCCTTCACCTTCTGGATTGACTCCCTGACAACACACATGAAAGCACAACTTAGCAAAAAACTGCCACTTCGTTATTTATTTGGACAGTCTGATCTAGGGTGCTACGACGGGGTGTGAACATTGCTAGTTCTCGTGAGGGAGTCTCTTGGATAACGTCCACTTTCATGACCGTGAAGGAAGAAGGGTTTAATTCTAATATAATGGCCGATGCCCGTCACGACTGAGTTGAGAATGCAGTTCGTGGGATGTGGAAACAATTGAAACGAAGTTGTGACGATGATAATTCTGGTAGCAATGATGCAAATGGGACTGTGGGGTCTTACGAAATCTGCGTATTAGGCTGGTTTTGTGTTGATGTGGAATTTATATAAATAGACCTAAATTTCGTGTCTTTTGAACTGTATGTGTTTAAAGCCGCACACTAAAATCCATGTCAGTCACTTGTTTGATTACAACAATGTTCAGTGTTTGTTGCGTCGTG